>CAXHJY010001536.1:0-58000 GCA_964016885.1 Eledone cirrhosa | reverse complement strand
TTAAACGTCAACAAAGTCCGCCGGCGAATGGTGTGCTTCGAAGAAAACGAATCCAAAAATGACGATTTGCCGGTGGAGTTACCTTTTCAATCGCGGGCCGGCCGCCCGTGGTCGGATCGATCTGTAATTACTGGTACATGTGCAGACACTCATTGGCTATGTGCGGCGTGAATTTCAGCAAGATATCTCCGTAAAATCAATAGTTGTGGCTGTGGAACCAAACCGTGTTAAACGTCAACAAAGTCCGCCGGCGAATGGTGTGCTTCGAAGAAAACGAATCCAAAAATGACGATTTGCCGGCGGAGTTACCTTTAAAATCGCGGGCCGGCCGCCCGTGGTCGGATCGATCTGTAATTACTGGTACATGTGCAGACACTCATTGGCTATGTGCGGCGTGAATTCCAGCAAGATATCTCCGTAACATCAATAGTTGTGGCTGTGGAACCAAACCGTGTTAAACGTCAACAAAGTCCGCCGGCGAATGGTGTGCTTCGAAGAAAACGAATCCAAAAATGACGATTTGCCGGCGGAGTTACCTTTTCAATCGCGGGCCGGCCGCCCGTGGTCGGATCGATCTGTAATTACTGGTACATGTGCAGACACTCATTGGCTATGTGTGGCGTGAATTTCAGCAAGATATCTCCGTAAATTCAATAGTTGTGGCTGTGGAACCAAACCGTGTTAAACGTCAACAAAGTCCGCCGGCGAATGGTGTGCTTCGAAGAAAACGAATCCAAAAATGACGATTTGCCGGCGGAGTTACCTTTTCAATCGCGGGCCGGCCGCCCGTGGTCGGATCGATCTGTAATTACTGGTACATGTGCAGACACTCATTGGCTATGTGCGGCGTGAATTTCAGCAAGATATCTCCGTAAAATCAATAGTTGTGGCTGTGGAACCAAACCGTGTTAAACGTCAACAAAGTCCGCCGGCGAATGGTGTGCTTCGAAGAAAACGAATCCAAAAATGACGATTTGCCGGCGGAGTTACCTTTTCAATCGCGGGCCGGCCGCCCGTGGTCGGATCGATCTGTAATTACTGGTACATGTGCAGACACTCATTGGCTATGTGTGGCGTGAATTTCAGCAAGATATCTCCGTAAAATCAATAGTTGTGGCTGTGGAACCAAACCGTGTTAAACGTCAACAAAGTCCGCCGGCGAATGGTGTGCTTCGAAGAAAACGAATCCAAAAATGACGATTTGCCGGCGGAGTTACCTTTTCAATCGCGGGCCGGCCGCCCGTGGTCGGATCGATCTGTAATTACTGGTACATGTGCAGACACTCATTGGCTATGTGTGGCGTGAATTTCAGCAAGATATCTCCGTAAATTCAATAGTTGTGGCTGTGGAACCAAACCGTGTTAAACGTCAACAAAGTCCGCCGGCGAATGGTGTGCTTCGAAGAAAACGAATCCAAAAATGACGATTTGCCGGCGGAGTTACCTTTTCAATCGCGGGCCGGCCGCCCGTGGTCGGATCGATCTGTAATTACTGGTACATGTGCAGACACTCATTGGCTATGTGCGGCGTGAATTTCAGCAAGATATCTCCGTAAAATCAATAGTTGTGGCTGTGGAACCAAACCGTGTTAAACGTCAACAAAGTCCGCCGGCGAATGGTGTGCTTCGAAGAAAACGAATCCAAAAATGACGATTTGCCGGCGGAGTTACCTTTAAAATCGCGGGCCGGCCGCCCGTGGTCGGATCGATCTGTAATTACTGGTACATGTGTAGACACTCATTGGCTATGTGCGGCGTGAATTCCAGCAAGATATCTCCGTAACATCAATAGTTGTGGCTGTGGAACCAAACCGTGTTAAACGTCAACAAAGTCCGCCGGCGAATGGTGTGTTTCGAAGAAAACGAATCCAAAAATGACGATTTGCTGGCGGAGTTACCTTTTCAATCGCGGGCCGGCCGCCCGTGGTCGGATCGATCTGTAATTACTGGTACATGTGCAGACACTCATTGGCTATGTGTGGCGTGAATTTCAGCAAGATATCTCCGTAAATTCAATAGTTGTGGCTGTGGAACCAAACCGTGTTAAACGTCAACAAAGTCCGCCGGCGAATGGTGTGCTTCGAAGAAAACGAATCCAAAAATGACGATTTGCCGGCGGAGTTACCTTTTCAATCGCGGGCCGGCCGCCCGTGGTCGGATCGATCTGTAATTACTGGTACATGTGCAGACACTCATTGGCTATGTGTGGCGTGAATTTCAGCAAGATATCTCCGTAAAATCAATAGTTGTGGCTGTGGAACCAAACCGTGTTAAACGTCAACAAAGTCCGCCGGCGAATGGTGTGCTTCGAAGAAAACGAATCCAAAAATGACGATTTGCCGGCGGAGTTACCTTTTCAATCGCGGGCCGGCCGCCCGTGGTCGGATCGATCTGTAATTACTGGTACATGTGCAGACACTCATTGGCTATGTGCGGCGTGAATTTCAGCAAGATATCTCCGTAAAATCAATAGTTGTGGCTGTGGAACCAAACCGTGTTAAACGTCAACAAAGTCCGCCGGCGAATGGTGTGCTTCGAAGAAAACGAATCCAAAAATGACGATTTGCCGGCGGAGTTACCTTTAAAATCGCGGGCCGGCCGCCCGTGGTCGGATCGATCTGTAATTACTGGTACATGTGTAGACACTCATTGGCTATGTGCGGCGTGAATTCCAGCAAGATATCTCCGTAACATCAATAGTTGTGGCTGTGGAACCAAACCGTGTTAAACGTCAACAAAGTCCGCCGGCGAATGGTGTGTTTCGAAGAAAACGAATCCAAAAATGACGATTTGCCGGCGGAGTTACCTTTTCAATCGCGGGCCGGCCGCCCGTGGTCGGATCGATCTGTAATTACTGGTACATGTGCAGACACTCATTGGCTATGTGCGGCGTGAATTTCAGCAAGATATCTCCGTAAAATCAATAGTTGTGGCTGTGGAACCAAACCGTGTTAAACGTCAACAAAGTCCGCCGGCGAATGGTGTGCTTCGAAGAAAACGAATCCAAAAATGACGATTTGCCGGCGGAGTTACCTTTTCAATCGCGGGCCGGCCGCCCGTGGTCGGATCGATCTGTAATTACTGGTACATGTGCAGACACTCATTGGCTATGTGTGGCGTGAATTTCAGCAAGATATCTCCGTAAAATCAATAGTTGTGGCTGTGGAACCAAACCGTGTTAAACGTCAACAAAGTCCGCCGGCGAATGGTGTGCTTCGAAGAAAACGAATCCAAAAATGACGATTTGCCGGCGGAGTTACCTTTTCAATCGCGGGCCGGCCGCCCGTGGTCGGATCGATCTGTAATTACTGGTACATGTGCAGACACTCATTGGCTATGTGTGGCGTGAATTTCAGCAAGATATCTCCGTAAATTCAATAGTTGTGGCTGTGGAACCAAACCGTGTTAAACGTCAACAAAGTCCGCCGGCGAATGGTGTGCTTCGAAGAAAACGAATCCAAAAATGACGATTTGCCGGCGGAGTTACCTTTTCAATCGCGGGCCGGCCGCCCGTGGTCGGATCGATCTGTAATTACTGGTACATGTGCAGACACTCATTGGCTATGTGCGGCGTGAATTTCAGCAAGATATCTCCGTAAAATCAATAGTTGTGGCTGTGGAACCAAACCGTGTTAAACGTCAACAAAGTCCGCCGGCGAATGGTGTGCTTCGAAGAAAACGAATCCAAAAATGACGATTTGCCGGCGGAGTTACCTTTAAAATCGCGGGCCGGCCGCCCGTGGTCGGATCGATCTGTAATTACTGGTACATGTGTAGACACTCATTGGCTATGTGCGGCGTGAATTCCAGCAAGATATCTCCGTAACATCAATAGTTGTGGCTGTGGAACCAAACCGTGTTAAACGTCAACAAAGTCCGCCGGCGAATGGTGTGTTTCGAAGAAAACGAATCCAAAAATGACGATTTGCCGGCGGAGTTACCTTTTCAATCGCGGGCCGGCCGCCCGTGGTCGGATCGATCTGTAATTACTGGTACATGTGCAGACACTCATTGGCTATGTGTGGCGTGAATTTCAGCAAGATATCTCCGTAAATTCAATAGTTGTGGCTGTGGAACCAAACCGTGTTAAACGTCAACAAAGTCCGCCGGCGAATGGTGTGCTTCGAAGAAAACGAATCCAAAAATGACGATTTGCCGGCGGAGTTACCTTTTCAATCGCGGGCCGGCCGCCCGTGGTCGGATCGATCTGTAATTACTGGTACATGTGCAGACACTCATTGGCTATGTGCGGCGTGAATTTCAGCAAGATATCTCCGTAAAATCAATAGTTGTGGCTGTGGAACCAAACCGTGTTAAACGTCAACAAAGTCCGCCGGCGAATGGTGTGCTTCGAAGAAAACGAATCCAAAAATGACGATTTGCCGGCGGAGTTACCTTTTCAATCGCGGGCCGGCCGCCCGTGGTCGGATCGATCTGTAATTACTGGTACATGTGCAGACACTCATTGGCTATGTGTGGCGTGAATTTCAGCAAGATATCTCCGTAAAATCAATAGTTGTGGCTGTGGAACCAAACCGTGTTAAACGTCAACAAAGTCCGCCGGCGAATGGTGTG
Source organism: Eledone cirrhosa (assembly GCA_964016885.1). Classification (NCBI taxonomy): domain Eukaryota; kingdom Metazoa; phylum Mollusca; class Cephalopoda; order Octopoda; family Eledonidae; genus Eledone; species Eledone cirrhosa. The sequence goes on along the minus strand of CAXHJY010001536.1, from coordinate 53,425 downwards.
CTTCGAAGAAAACGAATCCAAAAATGACGATTTGCCGGCGGAGTTACCTTTTCAATCGCGGGCCGGCCGCCCGTGGTCGGATCGATCTGTAATTACTGGTACATGTGCAGACACTCATTGGCTATGTGTGGCGTGAATTTCAGCAAGATATCTCCGTAAATTCAATAGTTGTGGCTGTGGAACCAAACCGTGTTAAACGTCAACAAAGTCCGCCGGCGAATGGTGTGCTTCGAAGAAAACGAATCCAAAAATGACGATTTGCCGGCGGAGTTACCTTTTCAATCGCGGGCCGGCCGCCCGTGGTCGGATCGATCTGTAATTACTGGTACATGTGCAGACACTCATTGGCTATGTGCGGCGTGAATTTCAGCAAGATATCTCCGTAAAATCAATAGTTGTGGCTGTGGAACCAAACCGTGTTAAACGTCAACAAAGTCCGCCGGCGAATGGTGTGCTTCGAAGAAAACGAATCCAAAAATGACGATTTGCCGGCGGAGTTACCTTTTCAATCGCGGGCCGGCCGCCCGTGGTCGGATCGATCTGTAATTACTGGTACATGTGCAGACACTCATTGGCTATGTGTGGCGTGAATTTCAGCAAGATATCTCCGTAAAATCAATAGTTGTGGCTGTGGAACCAAACCGTGTTAAACGTCAACAAAGTCCGCCGGCGAATGGTGTGCTTCGAAGAAAACGAATCCAAAAATGACGATTTGCCGGCGGAGTTACCTTTTCAATCGCGGGCCGGCCGCCCGTGGTCGGATCGATCTGTAATTACTGGTACATGTGCAGACACTCATTGGCTATGTGTGGCGTGAATTTCAGCAAGATATCTCCGTAAATTCAATAGTTGTGGCTGTGGAACCAAACCGTGTTAAACGTCAACAAAGTCCGCCGGCGAATGGTGTGCTTCGAAGAAAACGAATCCAAAAATGACGATTTGCCGGCGGAGTTACCTTTTCAATCGCGGGCCGGCCGCCCGTGGTCGGATCGATCTGTAATTACTGGTACATGTGCAGACACTCATTGGCTATGTGCGGCGTGAATTTCAGCAAGATATCTCCGTAAAATCAATAGTTGTGGCTGTGGAACCAAACCGTGTTAAACGTCAACAAAGTCCGCCGGCGAATGGTGTGCTTCGAAGAAAACGAATCCAAAAATGACGATTTGCCGGCGGAGTTACCTTTAAAATCGCGGGCCGGCCGCCCGTGGTCGGATCGATCTGTAATTACTGGTACATGTGTAGACACTCATTGGCTATGTGCGGCGTGAATTCCAGCAAGATATCTCCGTAACATCAATAGTTGTGGCTGTGGAACCAAACCGTGTTAAACGTCAACAAAGTCCGCCGGCGAATGGTGTGTTTCGAAGAAAACGAATCCAAAAATGACGATTTGCTGGCGGAGTTACCTTTTCAATCGCGGGCCGGCCGCCCGTGGTCGGATCGATCTGTAATTACTGGTACATGTGCAGACACTCATTGGCTATGTGTGGCGTGAATTTCAGCAAGATATCTCCGTAAATTCAATAGTTGTGGCTGTGGAACCAAACCGTGTTAAACGTCAACAAAGTCCGCCGGCGAATGGTGTGCTTCGAAGAAAACGAATCCAAAAATGACGATTTGCCGGCGGAGTTACCTTTTCAATCGCGGGCCGGCCGCCCGTGGTCGGATCGATCTGTAATTACTGGTACATGTGCAGACACTCATTGGCTATGTGTGGCGTGAATTTCAGCAAGATATCTCCGTAAAATCAATAGTTGTGGCTGTGGAACCAAACCGTGTTAAACGTCAACAAAGTCCGCCGGCGAATGGTGTGCTTCGAAGAAAACGAATCCAAAAATGACGATTTGCCGGCGGAGTTACCTTTTCAATCGCGGGCCGGCCGCCCGTGGTCGGATCGATCTGTAATTACTGGTACATGTGTAGACACTCATTGGCTATGTGCGGCGTGAATTCCAGCAAGATATCTCCGTAACATCAATAGTTGTGGCTGTGGAACCAAACCGTGTTAAACGTCAACAAAGTCCGCCGGCGAATGGTGTGTTTCGAAGAAAACGAATCCAAAAATGACGATTTGCCGGCGGAGTTACCTTTAAAATCGCGGGCCGGCCGCCCGTGGTCGGATCGATCTGTAATTACTGGTACATGTGTAGACACTCATTGGCTATGTGCGGCGTGAATTCCAGCAAGATATCTCCGTAACATCAATAGTTGTGGCTGTGGAACCAAACCGTGTTAAACGTCAACAAAGTCCGCCGGCGAATGGTGTGTTTCGAAGAAAACGAATCCAAAAATGACGATTTGCCGGCGGAGTTACCTTTTCAATCGCGGGCCGGCCGCCCGTGGTCGGATCGATCTGTAATTACTGGTACATGTGCAGACACTCATTGGCTATGTGCGGCGTGAATTTCAGCAAGATATCTCCGTAAAATCAATAGTTGTGGCTGTGGAACCAAACCGTGTTAAACGTCAACAAAGTCCGCCGGCGAATGGTGTGCTTCGAAGAAAACGAATCCAAAAATGACGATTTGCCGGCGGAGTTACCTTTTCAATCGCGGGCCGGCCGCCCGTGGTCGGATCGATCTGTAATTACTGGTACATGTGCAGACACTCATTGGCTATGTGTGGCGTGAATTTCAGCAAGATATCTCCGTAAAATCAATAGTTGTGGCTGTGGAACCAAACCGTGTTAAACGTCAACAAAGTCCGCCGGCGAATGGTGTGCTTCGAAGAAAACGAATCCAAAAATGACGATTTGCCGGCGGAGTTACCTTTTCAATCGCGGGCCGGCCGCCCGTGGTCGGATCGATCTGTAATTACTGGTACATGTGCAGACACTCATTGGCTATGTGTGGCGTGAATTTCAGCAAGATATCTCCGTAAATTCAATAGTTGTGGCTGTGGAACCAAACCGTGTTAAACGTCAACAAAGTCCGCCGGCGAATGGTGTGCTTCGAAGAAAACGAATCCAAAAATGACGATTTGCCGGCGGAGTTACCTTTTCAATCGCGGGCCGGCCGCCCGTGGTCGGATCGATCTGTAATTACTGGTACATGTGCAGACACTCATTGGCTATGTGCGGCGTGAATTTCAGCAAGATATCTCCGTAAAATCAATAGTTGTGGCTGTGGAACCAAACCGTGTTAAACGTCAACAAAGTCCGCCGGCGAATGGTGTGCTTCGAAGAAAACGAATCCAAAAATGACGATTTGCCGGCGGAGTTACCTTTAAAATCGCGGGCCGGCCGCCCGTGGTCGGATCGATCTGTAATTACTGGTACATGTGTAGACACTCATTGGCTATGTGCGGCGTGAATTCCAGCAAGATATCTCCGTAACATCAATAGTTGTGGCTGTGGAACCAAACCGTGTTAAACGTCAACAAAGTCCGCCGGCGAATGGTGTGTTTCGAAGAAAACGAATCCAAAAATGACGATTTGCCGGCGGAGTTACCTTTTCAATCGCGGGCCGGCCGCCCGTGGTCGGATCGATCTGTAATTACTGGTACATGTGCAGACACTCATTGGCTATGTGTGGCGTGAATTTCAGCAAGATATCTCCGTAAATTCAATAGTTGTGGCTGTGGAACCAAACCGTGTTAAACGTCAACAAAGTCCGCCGGCGAATGGTGTGCTTCGAAGAAAACGAATCCAAAAATGACGATTTGCCGGCGGAGTTACCTTTTCAATCGCGGGCCGGCCGCCCGTGGTCGGATCGATCTGTAATTACTGGTACATGTGCAGACACTCATTGGCTATGTGCGGCGTGAATTTCAGCAAGATATCTCCGTAAAATCAATAGTTGTGGCTGTGGAACCAAACCGTGTTAAACGTCAACAAAGTCCGCCGGCGAATGGTGTGCTTCGAAGAAAACGAATCCAAAAATGACGATTTGCCGGCGGAGTTACCTTTTCAATCGCGGGCCGGCCGCCCGTGGTCGGATCGTTCTGTAATTACTGGTACATGTGCAGACACTCATTGGCTATGTGTGGCGTGAATTTCAGCAAGATATCTCCGTAAAATCAATAGTTGTGGCTGTGGAACCAAACCGTGTTAAACGTCAACAAAGTCCGCCGGCGAATGGTGTGCTTCGAAGAAAACGAATCCAAAAATGACGATTTGCCGGCGGAGTTACCTTTAAAATCGCGGGCCGGCCGCCCGTGGTCGGATCGATCTGTAATTACTGGTACATGTGTAGACACTCATTGGCTATGTGCGGCGTGAATTCCAGCAAGATATCTCCGTAACATCAATAGTTGTGGCTGTGGAACCAAACCGTGTTAAACGTCAACAAAGTCCGCCGGCGAATGGTGTGTTTCGAAGAAAACGAATCCAAAAATGACGATTTGCTGGCGGAGTTACCTTTTCAATCGCGGGCCGGCCGCCCGTGGTCGGATCGATCTGTAATTACTGGTACATGTGCAGACACTCATTGGCTATGTGTGGCGTGAATTTCAGCAAGATATCTCCGTAAATTCAATAGTTGTGGCTGTGGAACCAAACCGTGTTAAACGTCAACAAAGTCCGCCGGCGAATGGTGTGCTTCGAAGAAAACGAATCCAAAAATGACGATTTGCCGGCGGAGTTACCTTTTCAATCGCGGGCCGGCCGCCCGTGGTCGGATCGATCTGTAATTACTGGTACATGTGCAGACACTCATTGGCTATGTGTGGCGTGAATTTCAGCAAGATATCTCCGTAAAATCAATAGTTGTGGCTGTGGAACCAAACCGTGTTAAACGTCAACAAAGTCCGCCGGCGAATGGTGTGCTTCGAAGAAAACGAATCCAAAAATGACGATTTGCCGGCGGAGTTACCTTTTCAATCGCGGGCCGGCCGCCCGTGGTCGGATCGATCTGTAATTACTGGTACATGTGTAGACACTCATTGGCTATGTGCGGCGTGAATTCCAGCAAGATATCTCCGTAACATCAATAGTTGTGGCTGTGGAACCAAACCGTGTTAAACGTCAACAAAGTCCGCCGGCGAATGGTGTGTTTCGAAGAAAACGAATCCAAAAATGACGATTTGCCGGCGGAGTTACCTTTAAAATCGCGGGCCGGCCGCCCGTGGTCGGATCGATCTGTAATTACTGGTACATGTGTAGACACTCATTGGCTATGTGCGGCGTGAATTCCAGCAAGATATCTCCGTAACATCAATAGTTGTGGCTGTGGAACCAAACCGTGTTAAACGTCAACAAAGTCCGCCGGCGAATGGTGTGTTTCGAAGAAAACGAATCCAAAAATGACGATTTGCCGGCGGAGTTACCTTTTCAATCGCGGGCCGGCCGCCCGTGGTCGGATCGATCTGTAATTACTGGTACATGTGCAGACACTCATTGGCTATGTGCGGCGTGAATTTCAGCAAGATATCTCCGTAAAATCAATAGTTGTGGCTGTGGAACCAAACCGTGTTAAACGTCAACAAAGTCCGCCGGCGAATGGTGTGCTTCGAAGAAAACGAATCCAAAAATGACGATTTGCCGGCGGAGTTACCTTTTCAATCGCGGGCCGGCCGCCCGTGGTCGGATCGATCTGTAATTACTGGTACATGTGCAGACACTCATTGGCTATGTGTGGCGTGAATTTCAGCAAGATATCTCCGTAAAATCAATAGTTGTGGCTGTGGAACCAAACCGTGTTAAACGTCAACAAAGTCCGCCGGCGAATGGTGTGCTTCGAAGAAAACGAATCCAAAAATGACGATTTGCCGGCGGAGTTACCTTTTCAATCGCGGGCCGGCCGCCCGTGGTCGGATCGATCTGTAATTACTGGTACATGTGCAGACACTCATTGGCTATGTGTGGCGTGAATTTCAGCAAGATATCTCCGTAAATTCAATAGTTGTGGCTGTGGAACCAAACCGTGTTAAACGTCAACAAAGTCCGCCGGCGAATGGTGTGCTTCGAAGAAAACGAATCCAAAAATGACGATTTGCCGGCGGAGTTACCTTTTCAATCGCGGGCCGGCCGCCCGTGGTCGGATCGATCTGTAATTACTGGTACATGTGCAGACACTCATTGGCTATGTGCGGCGTGAATTTCAGCAAGATATCTCCGTAAAATCAATAGTTGTGGCTGTGGAACCAAACCGTGTTAAACGTCAACAAAGTCCGCCGGCGAATGGTGTGCTTCGAAGAAAACGAATCCAAAAATGACGATTTGCCGGCGGAGTTACCTTTAAAATCGCGGGCCGGCCGCCCGTGGTCGGATCGATCTGTAATTACTGGTACATGTGTAGACACTCATTGGCTATGTGCGGCGTGAATTCCAGCAAGATATCTCCGTAACATCAATAGTTGTGGCTGTGGAACCAAACCGTGTTAAACGTCAACAAAGTCCGCCGGCGAATGGTGTGTTTCGAAGAAAACGAATCCAAAAATGACGATTTGCCGGCGGAGTTACCTTTTCAATCGCGGGCCGGCCGCCCGTGGTCGGATCGATCTGTAATTACTGGTACATGTGCAGACACTCATTGGCTATGTGTGGCGTGAATTTCAGCAAGATATCTCCGTAAATTCAATAGTTGTGGCTGTGGAACCAAACCGTGTTAAACGTCAACAAAGTCCGCCGGCGAATGGTGTGCTTCGAAGAAAACGAATCCAAAAATGACGATTTGCCGGCGGAGTTACCTTTTCAATCGCGGGCCGGCCGCCCGTGGTCGGATCGATCTGTAATTACTGGTACATGTGCAGACACTCATTGGCTATGTGCGGCGTGAATTTCAGCAAGATATCTCCGTAAAATCAATAGTTGTGGCTGTGGAACCAAACCGTGTTAAACGTCAACAAAGTCCGCCGGCGAATGGTGTGCTTCGAAGAAAACGAATCCAAAAATGACGATTTGCCGGCGGAGTTACCTTTTCAATCGCGGGCCGGCCGCCCGTGGTCGGATCGTTCTGTAATTACTGGTACATGTGCAGACACTCATTGGCTATGTGTGGCGTGAATTTCAGCAAGATATCTCCGTAAAATCAATAGTTGTGGCTGTGGAACCAAACCGTGTTAAACGTCAACAAAGTCCGCCGGCGAATGGTGTGCTTCGAAGAAAACGAATCCAAAAATGACGATTTGCCGGCGGAGTTACCTTTTCAATCGCGGGCCGGCCGCCCGTGGTCGGATCGATCTGTAATTACTGGTACATGTGCAGACACTCATTGGCTATGTGCGGCGTGAATTTCAGCAAGATATCTCCGTAAAATCAATAGTTGTGGCTGTGGAACCAAACCGTGTTAAACGTCAACAAAGTCCGCCGGCGAATGGTGTGCTTCGAAGAAAACGAATCCAAAAATGACGATTTGCCGGCGGAGTTACCTTTAAAATCGCGGGCCGGCCGCCCGTGGTCGGATCGATCTGTAATTACTGGTACATGTGTAGACACTCATTGGCTATGTGCGGCGTGAATTCCAGCAAGATATCTCCGTAACATCAATAGTTGTGGCTGTGGAACCAAACCGTGTTAAACGTCAACAAAGTCCGCCGGCGAATGGTGTGTTTCGAAGAAAACGAATCCAAAAATGACGATTTGCTGGCGGAGTTACCTTTTCAATCGCGGGCCGGCCGCCCGTGGTCGGATCGATCTGTAATTACTGGTACATGTGCAGACACTCATTGGCTATGTGTGGCGTGAATTTCAGCAAGATATCTCCGTAAATTCAATAGTTGTGGCTGTGGAACCAAACCGTGTTAAACGTCAACAAAGTCCGCCGGCGAATGGTGTGCTTCGAAGAAAACGAATCCAAAAATGACGATTTGCCGGCGGAGTTACCTTTTCAATCGCGGGCCGGCCGCCCGTGGTCGGATCGATCTGTAATTACTGGTACATGTGCAGACACTCATTGGCTATGTGTGGCGTGAATTTCAGCAAGATATCTCCGTAAAATCAATAGTTGTGGCTGTGGAACCAAACCGTGTTAAACGTCAACAAAGTCCGCCGGCGAATGGTGTGCTTCGAAGAAAACGAATCCAAAAATGACGATTTGCCGGCGGAGTTACCTTTTCAATCGCGGGCCGGCCGCCCGTGGTCGGATCGATCTGTAATTACTGGTACATGTGCAGACACTCATTGGCTATGTGCGGCGTGAATTTCAGCAAGATATCTCCGTAAAATCAATAGTTGTGGCTGTGGAACCAAACCGTGTTAAACGTCAACAAAGTCCGCCGGCGAATGGTGTGCTTCGAAGAAAACGAATCCAAAAATGACGATTTGCCGGCGGAGTTACCTTTAAAATCGCGGGCCGGCCGCCCGTGGTCGGATCGATCTGTAATTACTGGTACATGTGTAGACACTCATTGGCTATGTGCGGCGTGAATTCCAGCAAGATATCTCCGTAACATCAATAGTTGTGGCTGTGGAACCAAACCGTGTTAAACGTCAACAAAGTCCGCCGGCGAATGGTGTGTTTCGAAGAAAACGAATCCAAAAATGACGATTTGCCGGCGGAGTTACCTTTTCAATCGCGGGCCGGCCGCCCGTGGTCGGATCGATCTGTAATTACTGGTACATGTGCAGACACTCATTGGCTATGTGCGGCGTGAATTTCAGCAAGATATCTCCGTAAAATCAATAGTTGTGGCTGTGGAACCAAACCGTGTTAAACGTCAACAAAGTCCGCCGGCGAATGGTGTGCTTCGAAGAAAACGAATCCAAAAATGACGATTTGCCGGCGGAGTTACCTTTTCAATCGCGGGCCGGCCGCCCGTGGTCGGATCGATCTGTAATTACTGGTACATGTGCAGACACTCATTGGCTATGTGTGGCGTGAATTTCAGCAAGATATCTCCGTAAAATCAATAGTTGTGGCTGTGGAACCAAACCGTGTTAAACGTCAACAAAGTCCGCCGGCGAATGGTGTGCTTCGAAGAAAACGAATCCAAAAATGACGATTTGCCGGCGGAGTTACCTTTTCAATCGCGGGCCGGCCGCCCGTGGTCGGATCGATCTGTAATTACTGGTACATGTGTAGACACTCATTGGCTATGTGCGGCGTGAATTCCAGCAAGATATCTCCGTAACATCAATAGTTGTGGCTGTGGAACCAAACCGTGTTAAACGTCAACAAAGTCCGCCGGCGAATGGTGTGTTTCGAAGAAAACGAATCCAAAAATGACGATTTGCCGGCGGAGTTACCTTTAAAATCGCGGGCCGGCCGCCCGTGGTCGGATCGATCTGTAATTACTGGTACATGTGTAGACACTCATTGGCTATGTGCGGCGTGAATTCCAGCAAGATATCTCCGTAACATCAATAGTTGTGGCTGTGGAACCAAACCGTGTTAAACGTCAACAAAGTCCGCCGGCGAATGGTGTGTTTCGAAGAAAACGAATCCAAAAATGACGATTTGCTGGCGGAGTTACCTTTTCAATCGCGGGCCGGCCGCCCGTGGTCGGATCGATCTGTAATTACTGGTACATGTGCAGACACTCATTGGCTATGTGTGGCGTGAATTTCAGCAAGATATCTCCGTAAATTCAATAGTTGTGGCTGTGGAACCAAACCGTGTTAAACGTCAACAAAGTCCGCCGGCGAATGGTGTGCTTCGAAGAAAACGAATCCAAAAATGACGATTTGCCGGCGGAGTTACCTTTTCAATCGCGGGCCGGCCGCCCGTGGTCGGATCGATCTGTAATTACTGGTACATGTGCAGACACTCATTGGCTATGTGTGGCGTGAATTTCAGCAAGATATCTCCGTAAAATCAATAGTTGTGGCTGTGGAACCAAACCGTGTTAAACGTCAACAAAGTCCGCCGGCGAATGGTGTGCTTCGAAGAAAACGAATCCAAAAATGACGATTTGCCGGCGGAGTTACCTTTTCAATCGCGGGCCGGCCGCCCGTGGTCGGATCGATCTGTAATTACTGGTACATGTGCAGACACTCATTGGCTATGTGCGGCGTGAATTTCAGCAAGATATCTCCGTAAAATCAATAGTTGTGGCTGTGGAACCAAACCGTGTTAAACGTCAACAAAGTCCGCCGGCGAATGGTGTGCTTCGAAGAAAACGAATCCAAAAATGACGATTTGCCGGCGGAGTTACCTTTAAAATCGCGGGCCGGCCGCCCGTGGTCGGATCGATCTGTAATTACTGGTACATGTGTAGACACTCATTGGCTATGTGCGGCGTGAATTCCAGCAAGATATCTCCGTAACATCAATAGTTGTGGCTGTGGAACCAAACCGTGTTAAACGTCAACAAAGTCCGCCGGCGAATGGTGTGTTTCGAAGAAAACGAATCCAAAAATGACGATTTGCCGGCGGAGTTACCTTTTCAATCGCGGGCCGGCCGCCCGTGGTCGGATCGATCTGTAATTACTGGTACATGTGCAGACACTCATTGGCTATGTGCGGCGTGAATTTCAGCAAGATATCTCCGTAAAATCAATAGTTGTGGCTGTGGAACCAAACCGTGTTAAACGTCAACAAAGTCCGCCGGCGAATGGTGTGCTTCGAAGAAAACGAATCCAAAAATGACGATTTGCCGGCGGAGTTACCTTTTCAATCGCGGGCCGGCCGCCCGTGGTCGGATCGATCTGTAATTACTGGTACATGTGCAGACACTCATTGGCTATGTGTGGCGTGAATTTCAGCAAGATATCTCCGTAAAATCAATAGTTGTGGCTGTGGAACCAAACCGTGTTAAACGTCAACAAAGTCCGCCGGCGAATGGTGTGCTTCGAAGAAAACGAATCCAAAAATGACGATTTGCCGGCGGAGTTACCTTTTCAATCGCGGGCCGGCCGCCCGTGGTCGGATCGATCTGTAATTACTGGTACATGTGCAGACACTCATTGGCTATGTGTGGCGTGAATTTCAGCAAGATATCTCCGTAAAATCAATAGTTGTGGCTGTGGAACCAAACCGTGTTAAACGTCAACAAAGTCCGCCGGCGAATGGTGTGCTTCGAAGAAAACGAATCCAAAAATGACGATTTGCCGGCGGAGTTACCTTTTCAATCGCGGGCCGGCCGCCCGTGGTCGGATCGATCTGTAATTACTGGTACATGTGCAGACACTCATTGGCTATGTGTGGCGTGAATTTCAGCAAGATATCTCCGTAAATTCAATAGTTGTGGCTGTGGAACCAAACCGTGTTAAACGTCAACAAAGTCCGCCGGCGAATGGTGTGCTTCGAAGAAAACGAATCCAAAAATGACGATTTGCCGGCGGAGTTACCTTTTCAATCGCGGGCCGGCCGCCCGTGGTCGGATCGATCTGTAATTACTGGTACATGTGCAGACACTCATTGGCTATGTGCGGCGTGAATTTCAGCAAGATATCTCCGTAAAATCAATAGTTGTGGCTGTGGAACCAAACCGTGTTAAACGTCAACAAAGTCCGCCGGCGAATGGTGTGCTTCGAAGAAAACGAATCCAAAAATGACGATTTGCCGGCGGAGTTACCTTTAAAATCGCGGGCCGGCCGCCCGTGGTCGGATCGATCTGTAATTACTGGTACATGTGTAGACACTCATTGGCTATGTGCGGCGTGAATTCCAGCAAGATATCTCCGTAACATCAATAGTTGTGGCTGTGGAACCAAACCGTGTTAAACGTCAACAAAGTCCGCCGGCGAATGGTGTGTTTCGAAGAAAACGAATCCAAAAATGACGATTTGCCGGCGGAGTTACCTTTTCAATCGCGGGCCGGCCGCCCGTGGTCGGATCGATCTGTAATTACTGGTACATGTGCAGACACTCATTGGCTATGTGTGGCGTGAATTTCAGCAAGATATCTCCGTAAATTCAATAGTTGTGGCTGTGGAACCAAACCGTGTTAAACGTCAACAAAGTCCGCCGGCGAATGGTGTGCTTCGAAGAAAACGAATCCAAAAATGACGATTTGCCGGCGGAGTTACCTTTTCAATCGCGGGCCGGCCGCCCGTGGTCGGATCGATCTGTAATTACTGGTACATGTGCAGACACTCATTGGCTATGTGCGGCGTGAATTTCAGCAAGATATCTCCGTAAAATCAATAGTTGTGGCTGTGGAACCAAACCGTGTTAAACGTCAACAAAGTCCGCCGGCGAATGGTGTGCTTCGAAGAAAACGAATCCAAAAATGACGATTTGCCGGCGGAGTTACCTTTTCAATCGCGGGCCGGCCGCCCGTGGTCGGATCGATCTGTAATTACTGGTACATGTGCAGACACTCATTGGCTATGTGTGGCGTGAATTTCAGCAAGATATCTCCGTAAAATCAATAGTTGTGGCTGTGGAACCAAACCGTGTTAAACGTCAACAAAGTCCGCCGGCGAATGGTGTGCTTCGAAGAAAACGAATCCAAAAATGACGATTTGCCGGCGGAGTTACCTTTTCAATCGCGGGCCGGCCGCCCGTGGTCGGATCGATCTGTAATTACTGGTACATGTGCAGACACTCATTGGCTATGTGTGGCGTGAATTTCAGCAAGATATCTCCGTAAATTCAATAGTTGTGGCTGTGGAACCAAACCGTGTTAAACGTCAACAAAGTCCGCCGGCGAATGGTGTGCTTCGAAGAAAACGAATCCAAAAATGACGATTTGCCGGCGGAGTTACCTTTTCAATCGCGGGCCGGCCGCCCGTGGTCGGATCGATCTGTAATTACTGGTACATGTGCAGACACTCATTGGCTATGTGCGGCGTGAATTTCAGCAAGATATCTCCGTAAAATCAATAGTTGTGGCTGTGGAACCAAACCGTGTTAAACGTCAACAAAGTCCGCCGGCGAATGGTGTGCTTCGAAGAAAACGAATCCAAAAATGACGATTTGCCGGCGGAGTTACCTTTTCAATCGCGGGCCGGCCGCCCGTGGTCGGATCGATCTGTAATTACTGGTACATGTGCAGACACTCATTGGCTATGTGTGGCGTGAATTTCAGCAAGATATCTCCGTAAAATCAATAGTTGTGGCTGTGGAACCAAACCGTGTTAAACGTCAACAAAGTCCGCCGGCGAATGGTGTGCTTCGAAGAAAACGAATCCAAAAATGACGATTTGCCGGCGGAGTTACCTTTTCAATCGCGGGCCGGCCGCCCGTGGTCGGATCGATCTGTAATTACTGGTACATGTGCAGACACTCATTGGCTATGTGTGGCGTGAATTTCAGCAAGATATCTCCGTAAATTCAATAGTTGTGGCTGTGGAACCAAACCGTGTTAAACGTCAACAAAGTCCGCCGGCGAATGGTGTGCTTCGAAGAAAACGAATCCAAAAATGACGATTTGCCGGCGGAGTTACCTTTTCAATCGCGGGCCGGCCGCCCGTGGTCGGATCGATCTGTAATTACTGGTACATGTGCAGACACTCATTGGCTATGTGCGGCGTGAATTTCAGCAAGATATCTCCGTAAAATCAATAGTTGTGGCTGTGGAACCAAACCGTGTTAAACGTCAACAAAGTCCGCCGGCGAATGGTGTGCTTCGAAGAAAACGAATCCAAAAATGACGATTTGCCGGCGGAGTTACCTTTAAAATCGCGGGCCGGCCGCCCGTGGTCGGATCGATCTGTAATTACTGGTACATGTGTAGACACTCATTGGCTATGTGCGGCGTGAATTCCAGCAAGATATCTCCGTAACATCAATAGTTGTGGCTGTGGAACCAAACCGTGTTAAACGTCAACAAAGTCCGCCGGCGAATGGTGTGTTTCGAAGAAAACGAATCCAAAAATGACGATTTGCTGGCGGAGTTACCTTTTCAATCGCGGGCCGGCCGCCCGTGGTCGGATCGATCTGTAATTACTGGTACATGTGCAGACACTCATTGGCTATGTGTGGCGTGAATTTCAGCAAGATATCTCCGTAAATTCAATAGTTGTGGCTGTGGAACCAAACCGTGTTAAACGTCAACAAAGTCCGCCGGCGAATGGTGTGCTTCGAAGAAAACGAATCCAAAAATGACGATTTGCCGGCGGAGTTACCTTTTCAATCGCGGGCCGGCCGCCCGTGGTCGGATCGATCTGTAATTACTGGTACATGTGCAGACACTCATTGGCTATGTGTGGCGTGAATTTCAGCAAGATATCTCCGTAAAATCAATAGTTGTGGCTGTGGAACCAAACCGTGTTAAACGTCAACAAAGTCCGCCGGCGAATGGTGTGCTTCGAAGAAAACGAATCCAAAAATGACGATTTGCCGGCGGAGTTACCTTTTCAATCGCGGGCCGGCCGCCCGTGGTCGGATCGATCTGTAATTACTGGTACATGTGCAGACACTCATTGGCTATGTGCGGCGTGAATTTCAGCAAGATATCTCCGTAAAATCAATAGTTGTGGCTGTGGAACCAAACCGTGTTAAACGTCAACAAAGTCCGCCGGCGAATGGTGTGCTTCGAAGAAAACGAATCCAAAAATGACGATTTGCCGGCGGAGTTACCTTTAAAATCGCGGGCCGGCCGCCCGTGGTCGGATCGATCTGTAATTACTGGTACATGTGTAGACACTCATTGGCTATGTGCGGCGTGAATTCCAGCAAGATATCTCCGTAACATCAATAGTTGTGGCTGTGGAACCAAACCGTGTTAAACGTCAACAAAGTCCGCCGGCGAATGGTGTGTTTCGAAGAAAACGAATCCAAAAATGACGATTTGCCGGCGGAGTTACCTTTTCAATCGCGGGCCGGCCGCCCGTGGTCGGATCGATCTGTAATTACTGGTACATGTGCAGACACTCATTGGCTATGTGCGGCGTGAATTTCAGCAAGATATCTCCGTAAAATCAATAGTTGTGGCTGTGGAACCAAACCGTGTTAAACGTCAACAAAGTCCGCCGGCGAATGGTGTGCTTCGAAGAAAACGAATCCAAAAATGACGATTTGCCGGCGGAGTTACCTTTTCAATCGCGGGCCGGCCGCCCGTGGTCGGATCGATCTGTAATTACTGGTACATGTGCAGACACTCATTGGCTATGTGTGGCGTGAATTTCAGCAAGATATCTCCGTAAAATCAATAGTTGTGGCTGTGGAACCAAACCGTGTTAAACGTCAACAAAGTCCGCCGGCGAATGGTGTGCTTCGAAGAAAACGAATCCAAAAATGACGATTTGCCGGCGGAGTTACCTTTTCAATCGCGGGCCGGCCGCCCGTGGTCGGATCGATCTGTAATTACTGGTACATGTGCAGACACTCATTGGCTATGTGTGGCGTGAATTTCAGCAAGATATCTCCGTAAAATCAATAGTTGTGGCTGTGGAACCAAACCGTGTTAAACGTCAACAAAGTCCGCCGGCGAATGGTGTGCTTCGAAGAAAACGAATCCAAAAATGACGATTTGCCGGCGGAGTTACCTTTTCAATCGCGGGCCGGCCGCCCGTGGTCGGATCGATCTGTAATTACTGGTACATGTGCAGACACTCATTGGCTATGTGTGGCGTGAATTTCAGCAAGATATCTCCGTAAATTCAATAGTTGTGGCTGTGGAACCAAACCGTGTTAAACGTCAACAAAGTCCGCCGGCGAATGGTGTGCTTCGAAGAAAACGAATCCAAAAATGACGATTTGCCGGCGGAGTTACCTTTTCAATCGCGGGCCGGCCGCCCGTGGTCGGATCGATCTGTAATTACTGGTACATGTGCAGACACTCATTGGCTATGTGCGGCGTGAATTTCAGCAAGATATCTCCGTAAAATCAATAGTTGTGGCTGTGGAACCAAACCGTGTTAAACGTCAACAAAGTCCGCCGGCGAATGGTGTGCTTCGAAGAAAACGAATCCAAAAATGACGATTTGCCGGCGGAGTTACCTTTTCAATCGCGGGCCGGCCGCCCGTGGTCGGATCGATCTGTAATTACTGGTACATGTGCAGACACTCATTGGCTATGTGTGGCGTGAATTTCAGCAAGATATCTCCGTAAATTCAATAGTTGTGGCTGTGGAACCAAACCGTGTTAAACGTCAACAAAGTCCGCCGGCGAATGGTGTGCTTCGAAGAAAACGAATCCAAAAATGACGATTTGCCGGCGGAGTTACCTTTTCAATCGCGGGCCGGCCGCCCGTGGTCGGATCGATCTGTAATTACTGGTACATGTGCAGACACTCATTGGCTATGTGCGGCGTGAATTTCAGCAAGATATCTCCGTAAAATCAATAGTTGTGGCTGTGGAACCAAACCGTGTTAAACGTCAACAAAGTCCGCCGGCGAATGGTGTGCTTCGAAGAAAACGAATCCAAAAATGACGATTTGCCGGCGGAGTTACCTTTAAAATCGCGGGCCGGCCGCCCGTGGTCGGATCGATCTGTAATTACTGGTACATGTGTAGACACTCATTGGCTATGTGCGGCGTGAATTCCAGCAAGATATCTCCGTAACATCAATAGTTGTGGCTGTGGAACCAAACCGTGTTAAACGTCAACAAAGTCCGCCGGCGAATGGTGTGTTTCGAAGAAAACGAATCCAAAAATGACGATTTGCTGGCGGAGTTACCTTTTCAATCGCGGGCCGGCCGCCCGTGGTCGGATCGATCTGTAATTACTGGTACATGTGCAGACACTCATTGGCTATGTGTGGCGTGAATTTCAGCAAGATATCTCCGTAAATTCAATAGTTGTGGCTGTGGAACCAAACCGTGTTAAACGTCAACAAAGTCCGCCGGCGAATGGTGTGCTTCGAAGAAAACGAATCCAAAAATGACGATTTGCCGGCGGAGTTACCTTTTCAATCGCGGGCCGGCCGCCCGTGGTCGGATCGATCTGTAATTACTGGTACATGTGCAGACACTCATTGGCTATGTGTGGCGTGAATTTCAGCAAGATATCTCCGTAAAATCAATAGTTGTGGCTGTGGAACCAAACCGTGTTAAACGTCAACAAAGTCCGCCGGCGAATGGTGTGCTTCGAAGAAAACGAATCCAAAAATGACGATTTGCCGGCGGAGTTACCTTTTCAATCGCGGGCCGGCCGCCCGTGGTCGGATCGATCTGTAATTACTGGTACATGTGCAGACACTCATTGGCTATGTGCGGCGTGAATTTCAGCAAGATATCTCCGTAAAATCAATAGTTGTGGCTGTGGAACCAAACCGTGTTAAACGTCAACAAAGTCCGCCGGCGAATGGTGTGCTTCGAAGAAAACGAATCCAAAAATGACGATTTGCCGGCGGAGTTACCTTTAAAATCGCGGGCCGGCCGCCCGTGGTCGGATCGATCTGTAATTACTGGTACATGTGTAGACACTCATTGGCTATGTGCGGCGTGAATTCCAGCAAGATATCTCCGTAACATCAATAGTTGTGGCTGTGGAACCAAACCGTGTTAAACGTCAACAAAGTCCGCCGGCGAATGGTGTGTTTCGAAGAAAACGAATCCAAAAATGACGATTTGCCGGCGGAGTTACCTTTTCAATCGCGGGCCGGCCGCCCGTGGTCGGATCGATCTGTAATTACTGGTACATGTGCAGACACTCATTGGCTATGTGCGGCGTGAATTTCAGCAAGATATCTCCGTAAAATCAATAGTTGTGGCTGTGGAACCAAACCGTGTTAAACGTCAACAAAGTCCGCCGGCGAATGGTGTGCTTCGAAGAAAACGAATCCAAAAATGACGATTTGCCGGCGGAGTTACCTTTTCAATCGCGGGCCGGCCGCCCGTGGTCGGATCGATCTGTAATTACTGGTACATGTGCAGACACTCATTGGCTATGTGTGGCGTGAATTTCAGCAAGATATCTCCGTAAATTCAATAGTTGTGGCTGTGGAACCAAACCGTGTTAAACGTCAACAAAGTCCGCCGGCGAATGGTGTGCTTCGAAGAAAACGAATCCAAAAATGACGATTTGCCGGCGGAGTTACCTTTTCAATCGCGGGCCGGCCGCCCGTGGTCGGATCGATCTGTAATTACTGGTACATGTGCAGACACTCATTGGCTATGTGCGGCGTGAATTTCAGCAAGATATCTCCGTAAAATCAATAGTTGTGGCTGTGGAACCAAACCGTGTTAAACGTCAACAAAGTCCGCCGGCGAATGGTGTGCTTCGAAGAAAACGAATCCAAAAATGACGATTTGCCGGCGGAGTTACCTTTAAAATCGCGGGCCGGCCGCCCGTGGTCGGATCGATCTGTAATTACTGGTACATGTGTAGACACTCATTGGCTATGTGCGGCGTGAATTCCAGCAAGATATCTCCGTAACATCAATAGTTGTGGCTGTGGAACCAAACCGTGTTAAACGTCAACAAAGTCCGCCGGCGAATGGTGTGTTTCGAAGAAAACGAATCCAAAAATGACGATTTGCCGGCGGAGTTACCTTTTCAATCGCGGGCCGGCCGCCCGTGGTCGGATCGATCTGTAATTACTGGTACATGTGCAGACACTCATTGGCTATGTGTGGCGTGAATTTCAGCAAGATATCTCCGTAAATTCAATAGTTGTGGCTGTGGAACCAAACCGTGTTAAACGTCAACAAAGTCCGCCGGCGAATGGTGTGCTTCGAAGAAAACGAATCCAAAAATGACGATTTGCCGGCGGAGTTACCTTTTCAATCGCGGGCCGGCCGCCCGTGGTCGGATCGATCTGTAATTACTGGTACATGTGCAGACACTCATTGGCTATGTGCGGCGTGAATTTCAGCAAGATATCTCCGTAAAATCAATAGTTGTGGCTGTGGAACCAAACCGTGTTAAACGTCAACAAAGTCCGCCGGCGAATGGTGTGCTTCGAAGAAAACGAATCCAAAAATGACGATTTGCCGGCGGAGTTACCTTTTCAATCGCGGGCCGGCCGCCCGTGGTCGGATCGTTCTGTAATTACTGGTACATGTGCAGACACTCATTGGCTATGTGTGGCGTGAATTTCAGCAAGATATCTCCGTAAAATCAATAGTTGTGGCTGTGGAACCAAACCGTGTTAAACGTCAACAAAGTCCGCCGGCGAATGGTGTGCTTCGAAGAAAACGAATCCAAAAATGACGATTTGCCGGCGGAGTTACCTTTTCAATCGCGGGCCGGCCGCCCGTGGTCGGATCGATCTGTAATTACTGGTACATGTGCAGACACTCATTGGCTATGTGCGGCGTGAATTTCAGCAAGATATCTCCGTAAAATCAATAGTTGTGGCTGTGGAACCAAACCGTGTTAAACGTCAACAAAGTCCGCCGGCGAATGGTGTGCTTCGAAGAAAACGAATCCAAAAATGACGATTTGCCGGCGGAGTTACCTTTAAAATCGCGGGCCGGCCGCCCGTGGTCGGATCGATCTGTAATTACTGGTACATGTGTAGACACTCATTGGCTATGTGCGGCGTGAATTCCAGCAAGATATCTCCGTAACATCAATAGTTGTGGCTGTGGAACCAAACCGTGTTAAACGTCAACAAAGTCCGCCGGCGAATGGTGTGTTTCGAAGAAAACGAATCCAAAAATGACGATTTGCCGGCGGAGTTACCTTTTCAATCGCGGGCCGGCCGCCCGTGGTCGGATCGATCTGTAATTACTGGTACATGTGCAGACACTCATTGGCTATGTGTGGCGTGAATTTCAGCAAGATATCTCCGTAAATTCAATAGTTGTGGCTGTGGAACCAAACCGTGTTAAACGTCAACAAAGTCCGCCGGCGAATGGTGTGCTTCGAAGAAAACGAATCCAAAAATGACGATTTGCCGGCGGAGTTACCTTTTCAATCGCGGGCCGGCCGCCCGTGGTCGGATCGATCTGTAATTACTGGTACATGTGCAGACACTCATTGGCTATGTGCGGCGTGAATTTCAGCAAGATATCTCCGTAAAATCAATAGTTGTGGCTGTGGAACCAAACCGTGTTAAACGTCAACAAAGTCCGCCGGCGAATGGTGTGCTTCGAAGAAAACGAATCCAAAAATGACGATTTGCCGGCGGAGTTACCTTTTCAATCGCGGGCCGGCCGCCCGTGGTCGGATCGATCTGTAATTACTGGTACATGTGCAGACACTCATTGGCTATGTGTGGCGTGAATTTCAGCAAGATATCTCCGTAAAATCAATAGTTGTGGCTGTGGAACCAAACCGTGTTAAACGTCAACAAAGTCCGCCGGCGAATGGTGTGCTTCGAAGAAAACGAATCCAAAAATGACGATTTGCCGGCGGAGTTACCTTTTCAATCGCGGGCCGGCCGCCCGTGGTCGGATCGATCTGTAATTACTGGTACATGTGCAGACACTCATTGGCTATGTGTGGCGTGAATTTCAGCAAGATATCTCCGTAAATTCAATAGTTGTGGCTGTGGAACCAAACCGTGTTAAACGTCAACAAAGTCCGCCGGCGAATGGTGTGCTTCGAAGAAAACGAATCCAAAAATGACGATTTGCCGGCGGAGTTACCTTTTCAATCGCGGGCCGGCCGCCCGTGGTCGGATCGATCTGTAATTACTGGTACATGTGCAGACACTCATTGGCTATGTGCGGCGTGAATTTCAGCAAGATATCTCCGTAAAATCAATAGTTGTGGCTGTGGAACCAAACCGTGTTAAACGTCAACAAAGTCCGCCGGCGAATGGTGTGCTTCGAAGAAAACGAATCCAAAAATGACGATTTGCCGGCGGAGTTACCTTTTCAATCGCGGGCCGGCCGCCCGTGGTCGGATCGATCTGTAATTACTGGTACATGTGCAGACACTCATTGGCTATGTGTGGCGTGAATTTCAGCAAGATATCTCCGTAAAATCAATAGTTGTGGCTGTGGAACCAAACCGTGTTAAACGTCAACAAAGTCCGCCGGCGAATGGTGTGCTTCGAAGAAAACGAATCCAAAAATGACGATTTGCCGGCGGAGTTACCTTTTCAATCGCGGGCCGGCCGCCCGTGGTCGGATCGATCTGTAATTACTGGTACATGTGCAGACACTCATTGGCTATGTGTGGCGTGAATTTCAGCAAGATATCTCCGTAAATTCAATAGTTGTGGCTGTGGAACCAAACCGTGTTAAACGTCAACAAAGTCCGCCGGCGAATGGTGTGCTTCGAAGAAAACGAATCCAAAAATGACGATTTGCCGGCGGAGTTACCTTTTCAATCGCGGGCCGGCCGCCCGTGGTCGGATCGATCTGTAATTACTGGTACATGTGCAGACACTCATTGGCTATGTGCGGCGTGAATTTCAGCAAGATATCTCCGTAAAATCAATAGTTGTGGCTGTGGAACCAAACCGTGTTAAACGTCAACAAAGTCCGCCGGCGAATGGTGTGCTTCGAAGAAAACGAATCCAAAAATGACGATTTGCCGGCGGAGTTACCTTTAAAATCGCGGGCCGGCCGCCCGTGGTCGGATCGATCTGTAATTACTGGTACATGTGTAGACACTCATTGGCTATGTGCGGCGTGAATTCCAGCAAGATATCTCCGTAACATCAATAGTTGTGGCTGTGGAACCAAACCGTGTTAAACGTCAACAAAGTCCGCCGGCGAATGGTGTGTTTCGAAGAAAACGAATCCAAAAATGACGATTTGCTGGCGGAGTTACCTTTTCAATCGCGGGCCGGCCGCCCGTGGTCGGATCGATCTGTAATTACTGGTACATGTGCAGACACTCATTGGCTATGTGTGGCGTGAATTTCAGCAAGATATCTCCGTAAATTCAATAGTTGTGGCTGTGGAACCAAACCGTGTTAAACGTCAACAAAGTCCGCCGGCGAATGGTGTGCTTCGAAGAAAACGAATCCAAAAATGACGATTTGCCGGCGGAGTTACCTTTTCAATCGCGGGCCGGCCGCCCGTGGTCGGATCGATCTGTAATTACTGGTACATGTGCAGACACTCATTGGCTATGTGTGGCGTGAATTTCAGCAAGATATCTCCGTAAAATCAATAGTTGTGGCTGTGGAACCAAACCGTGTTAAACGTCAACAAAGTCCGCCGGCGAATGGTGTGCTTCGAAGAAAACGAATCCAAAAATGACGATTTGCCGGCGGAGTTACCTTTTCAATCGCGGGCCGGCCGCCCGTGGTCGGATCGATCTGTAATTACTGGTACATGTGCAGACACTCATTGGCTATGTGCGGCGTGAATTTCAGCAAGATATCTCCGTAAAATCAATAGTTGTGGCTGTGGAACCAAACCGTGTTAAACGTCAACAAAGTCCGCCGGCGAATGGTGTGCTTCGAAGAAAACGAATCCAAAAATGACGATTTGCCGGCGGAGTTACCTTTAAAATCGCGGGCCGGCCGCCCGTGGTCGGATCGATCTGTAATTACTGGTACATGTGTAGACACTCATTGGCTATGTGCGGCGTGAATTCCAGCAAGATATCTCCGTAACATCAATAGTTGTGGCTGTGGAACCAAACCGTGTTAAACGTCAACAAAGTCCGCCGGCGAATGGTGTGTTTCGAAGAAAACGAATCCAAAAATGACGATTTGCCGGCGGAGTTACCTTTTCAATCGCGGGCCGGCCGCCCGTAGTCGGATCGATCTGTAATTACTGGTACATGTGCAGACACTCATTGGCTATGTGCGGCGTGAATTTCAGCAAGATATCTCCGTAAAATCAATAGTTGTGGCTGTGGAACCAAACCGTGTTAAACGTCAACAAAGTCCGCCGGCGAATGGTGTGCTTCGAAGAAAACGAATCCAAAAATGACGATTTGCCGGCGGAGTTACCTTTTCAATCGCGGGCCGGCCGCCCGTGGTCGGATCGTTCTGTAATTACTGGTACATGTGCAGACACTCATTGGCTATGTGTGGCGTGAATTTCAGCAAGATATCTCCGTAAAATCAATAGTTGTGGCTGTGGAACCAAACCGTGTTAAACGTCAACAAAGTCCGCCGGCGAATGGTGTGCTTCGAAGAAAACGAATCCAAAAATGACGATTTGCCGGCGGAGTTACCTTTTCAATCGCGGGCCGGCCGCCCGTGGTCGGATCGATCTGTAATTACTGGTACATGTGCAGACACTCATTGGCTATGTGCGGCGTGAATTTCAGCAAGATATCTCCGTAAAATCAATAGTTGTGGCTGTGGAACCAAACCGTGTTAAACGTCAACAAAGTCCGCCGGCGAATGGTGTGCTTCGAAGAAAACGAATCCAAAAATGACGATTTGCCGGCGGAGTTACCTTTAAAATCGCGGGCCGGCCGCCCGTGGTCGGATCGATCTGTAATTACTGGTACATGTGTAGACACTCATTGGCTATGTGCGGCGTGAATTCCAGCAAGATATCTCCGTAACATCAATAGTTGTGGCTGTGGAACCAAACCGTGTTAAACGTCAACAAAGTCCGCCGGCGAATGGTGTGCTTCGAAGAAAACGAATCCAAAAATGACGATTTGCCGGCGGAGTTACCTTTTCAATCGCGGGCCGGCCGCCCGTGGTCGGATCGATCTGTAATTACTGGTACATGTGCAGACACTCATTGGCTATGTGTGGCGTGAATTTCAGCAAGATATCTCCGTAAATTCAATAGTTGTGGCTGTGGAACCAAACCGTGTTAAACGTCAACAAAGTCCGCCGGCGAATGGTGTGCTTCGAAGAAAACGAATCCAAAAATGACGATTTGCCGGCGGAGTTACCTTTTCAATCGCGGGCCGGCCGCCCGTGGTCGGATCGATCTGTAATTACTGGTACATGTGCAGACACTCATTGGCTATGTGCGGCGTGAATTTCAGCAAGATATCTCCGTAAAATCAATAGTTGTGGCTGTGGAACCAAACCGTGTTAAACGTCAACAAAGTCCGCCGGCGAATGGTGTGCTTCGAAGAAAACGAATCCAAAAATGACGATTTGCCGGCGGAGTTACCTTTTCAATCGCGGGCCGGCCGCCCGTGGTCGGATCGATCTGTAATTACTGGTACATGTGCAGACACTCATTGGCTATGTGTGGCGTGAATTTCAGCAAGATATCTCCGTAAAATCAATAGTTGTGGCTGTGGAACCAAACCGTGTTAAACGTCAACAAAGTCCGCCGGCGAATGGTGTGCTTCGAAGAAAACGAATCCAAAAATGACGATTTGCCGGCGGAGTTACCTTTTCAATCGCGGGCCGGCCGCCCGTGGTCGGATCGATCTGTAATTACTGGTACATGTGCAGACACTCATTGGCTATGTGTGGCGTGAATTTCAGCAAGATATCTCCGTAAATTCAATAGTTGTGGCTGTGGAACCAAACCGTGTTAAACGTCAACAAAGTCCGCCGGCGAATGGTGTGCTTCGAAGAAAACGAATCCAAAAATGACGATTTGCCGGCGGAGTTACCTTTTCAATCGCGGGCCGGCCGCCCGTGGTCGGATCGATCTGTAATTACTGGTACATGTGCAGACACTCATTGGCTATGTGCGGCGTGAATTTCAGCAAGATATCTCCGTAAAATCAATAGTTGTGGCTGTGGAACCAAACCGTGTTAAACGTCAACAAAGTCCGCCGGCGAATGGTGTGCTTCGAAGAAAACGAATCCAAAAATGACGATTTGCCGGCGGAGTTACCTTTTCAATCGCGGGCCGGCCGCCCGTGGTCGGATCGATCTGTAATTACTGGTACATGTGCAGACACTCATTGGCTATGTGTGGCGTGAATTTCAGCAAGATATCTCCGTAAAATCAATAGTTGTGGCTGTGGAACCAAACCGTGTTAAACGTCAACAAAGTCCGCCGGCGAATGGTGTGCTTCGAAGAAAACGAATCCAAAAATGACGATTTGCCGGCGGAGTTACCTTTTCAATCGCGGGCCGGCCGCCCGTGGTCGGATCGATCTGTAATTACTGGTACATGTGCAGACACTCATTGGCTATGTGTGGCGTGAATTTCAGCAAGATATCTCCGTAAATTCAATAGTTGTGGCTGTGGAACCAAACCGTGTTAAACGTCAACAAAGTCCGCCGGCGAATGGTGTGCTTCGAAGAAAACGAATCCAAAAATGACGATTTGCCGGCGGAGTTACCTTTTCAATCGCGGGCCGGCCGCCCGTGGTCGGATCGATCTGTAATTACTGGTACATGTGCAGACACTCATTGGCTATGTGCGGCGTGAATTTCAGCAAGATATCTCCGTAAAATCAATAGTTGTGGCTGTGGAACCAAACCGTGTTAAACGTCAACAAAGTCCGCCGGCGAATGGTGTGCTTCGAAGAAAACGAATCCAAAAATGACGATTTGCCGGCGGAGTTACCTTTAAAATCGCGGGCCGGCCGCCCGTGGTCGGATCGATCTGTAATTACTGGTACATGTGTAGACACTCATTGGCTATGTGCGGCGTGAATTCCAGCAAGATATCTCCGTAACATCAATAGTTGTGGCTGTGGAACCAAACCGTGTTAAACGTCAACAAAGTCCGCCGGCGAATGGTGTGTTTCGAAGAAAACGAATCCAAAAATGACGATTTGCTGGCGGAGTTACCTTTTCAATCGCGGGCCGGCCGCCCGTGGTCGGATCGATCTGTAATTACTGGTACATGTGCAGACACTCATTGGCTATGTGTGGCGTGAATTTCAGCAAGATATCTCCGTAAATTCAATAGTTGTGGCTGTGGAACCAAACCGTGTTAAACGTCAACAAAGTCCGCCGGCGAATGGTGTGCTTCGAAGAAAACGAATCCAAAAATGACGATTTGCCGGCGGAGTTACCTTTTCAATCGCGGGCCGGCCGCCCGTGGTCGGATCGATCTGTAATTACTGGTACATGTGCAGACACTCATTGGCTATGTGTGGCGTGAATTTCAGCAAGATATCTCCGTAAAATCAATAGTTGTGGCTGTGGAACCAAACCGTGTTAAACGTCAACAAAGTCCGCCGGCGAATGGTGTGCTTCGAAGAAAACGAATCCAAAAATGACGATTTGCCGGCGGAGTTACCTTTTCAATCGCGGGCCGGCCGCCCGTGGTCGGATCGATCTGTAATTACTGGTACATGTGCAGACACTCATTGGCTATGTGCGGCGTGAATTTCAGCAAGATATCTCCGTAAAATCAATAGTTGTGGCTGTGGAACCAAACCGTGTTAAACGTCAACAAAGTCCGCCGGCGAATGGTGTGCTTCGAAGAAAACGAATCCAAAAATGACGATTTGCCGGTGGAGTTACCTTTAAAATCGCGGGCCGGCCGCCCGTGGTCGGATCGATCTGTAATTACTGGTACATGTGTAGACACTCATTGGCTATGTGCGGCGTGAATTCCAGCAAGATATCTCCGTAACATCAATAGTTGTGGCTGTGGAACCAAACCGTGTTAAACGTCAACAAAGTCCGCCGGCGAATGGTGTGTTTCGAAGAAAACGAATCCAAAAATGACGATTTGCCGGCGGAGTTACCTTTTCAATCGCGGGCCGGCCGCCCGTAGTCGGATCGATCTGTAATTACTGGTACATGTGCAGACACTCATTGGCTATGTGCGGCGTGAATTTCAGCAAGATATCTCCGTAAAATCAATAGTTGTGGCTGTGGAACCAAACCGTGTTAAACGTCAACAAAGTCCGCCGGCGAATGGTGTGCTTCGAAGAAAACGAATCCAAAAATGACGATTTGCCGGCGGAGTTACCTTTTCAATCGCGGGCCGGCCGCCCGTGGTCGGATCGATCTGTAATTACTGGTACATGTGCAGACACTCATTGGCTATGTGTGGCGTGAATTTCAGCAAGATATCTCCGTAAAATCAATAGTTGTGGCTGTGGAACCAAACCGTGTTAAACGTCAACAAAGTCCGCCGGCGAATGGTGTGCTTCGAAGAAAACGAATCCAAAAATGACGATTTGCCGGCGGAGTTACCTTTTCAATCGCGGGCCGGCCGCCCGTGGTCGGATCGATCTGTAATTACTGGTAAATGTGCAGACACTCATTGGCTATGTGTGGCGTGAATTTCAGCAAGATATCTCCGTAAATTCAATAGTTGTGGCTGTGGAACCAAACCGTGTTAAACGTCAACAAAGTCCGCCGGCGAATGGTGTGCTTCGAAGAAAACGAATCCAAAAATGACGATTTGCCGGCGGAGTTACCTTTTCAATCGCGGGCCGGCCGCCCGTGGTCGGATCGATCTGTAATTACTGGTACATGTGCAGACACTCATTGGCTATGTGCGGCGTGAATTTCAGCAAGATATCTCCGTAAAATCAATAGTTGTGGCTGTGGAACCAAACCGTGTTAAACGTCAACAAAGTCCGCCGGCGAATGGTGTGCTTCGAAGAAAACGAATCCAAAAATGACGATTTGCCGGCGGAGTTACCTTTAAAATCGCGGGCCGGCCGCCCGTGGTCGGATCGATCTGTAATTACTGGTACATGTGTAGACACTCATTGGCTATGTGCGGCGTGAATTCCAGCAAGATATCTCCGTAACATCAATAGTTGTGGCTGTGGAACCAAACCGTGTTAAACGTCAACAAAGTCCGCCGGCGAATGGTGTGTTTCGAAGAAAACGAATCCAAAAATGACGATTTGCCGGCGGAGTTACCTTTTCAATCGCGGGCCGGCCGCCCGTGGTCGGATCGATCTGTAATTACTGGTACATGTGCAGACACTCATTGGCTATGTGTGGCGTGAATTTCAGCAAGATATCTCCGTAAATTCAATAGTT
This sequence comes from Eledone cirrhosa, assembly GCA_964016885.1. NCBI lineage: Eukaryota > Metazoa > Mollusca > Cephalopoda > Octopoda > Eledonidae > Eledone > Eledone cirrhosa. The sequence goes on along the minus strand of CAXHJY010001536.1, from coordinate 26,015 downwards.
GTGGCTGTGGAACCAAACCGTGTTAAACGTCAACAAAGTCCGCCGGCGAATGGTGTGCTTCGAAGAAAACGAATCCAAAAATGACGATTTGCCGGCGGAGTTACCTTTTCAATCGCGGGCCGGCCGCCCGTGGTCGGATCGATCTGTAATTACTGGTACATGTGCAGACACTCATTGGCTATGTGCGGCGTGAATTTCAGCAAGATATCTCCGTAAAATCAATAGTTGTGGCTGTGGAACCAAACCGTGTTAAACGTCAACAAAGTCCGCCGGCGAATGGTGTGCTTCGAAGAAAACGAATCCAAAAATGACGATTTGCCGGCGGAGTTACCTTTTCAATCGCGGGCCGGCCGCCCGTGGTCGGATCGTTCTGTAATTACTGGTACATGTGCAGACACTCATTGGCTATGTGTGGCGTGAATTTCAGCAAGATATCTCCGTAAAATCAATAGTTGTGGCTGTGGAACCAAACCGTGTTAAACGTCAACAAAGTCCGCCGGCGAATGGTGTGCTTCGAAGAAAACGAATCCAAAAATGACGATTTGCCGGCGGAGTTACCTTTTCAATCGCGGGCCGGCCGCCCGTGGTCGGATCGATCTGTAATTACTGGTACATGTGCAGACACTCATTGGCTATGTGCGGCGTGAATTTCAGCAAGATATCTCCGTAAAATCAATAGTTGTGGCTGTGGAACCAAACCGTGTTAAACGTCAACAAAGTCCGCCGGCGAATGGTGTGCTTCGAAGAAAACGAATCCAAAAATGACGATTTGCCGGCGGAGTTACCTTTAAAATCGCGGGCCGGCCGCCCGTGGTCGGATCGATCTGTAATTACTGGTACATGTGTAGACACTCATTGGCTATGTGCGGCGTGAATTCCAGCAAGATATCTCCGTAACATCAATAGTTGTGGCTGTGGAACCAAACCGTGTTAAACGTCAACAAAGTCCGCCGGCGAATGGTGTGTTTCGAAGAAAACGAATCCAAAAATGACGATTTGCCGGCGGAGTTACCTTTTCAATCGCGGGCCGGCCGCCCGTGGTCGGATCGATCTGTAATTACTGGTACATGTGCAGACACTCATTGGCTATGTGTGGCGTGAATTTCAGCAAGATATCTCCGTAAATTCAATAGTTGTGGCTGTGGAACCAAACCGTGTTAAACGTCAACAAAGTCCGCCGGCGAATGGTGTGCTTCGAAGAAAACGAATCCAAAAATGACGATTTGCCGGCGGAGTTACCTTTTCAATCGCGGGCCGGCCGCCCGTGGTCGGATCGATCTGTAATTACTGGTACATGTGCAGACACTCATTGGCTATGTGCGGCGTGAATTTCAGCAAGATATCTCCGTAAAATCAATAGTTGTGGCTGTGGAACCAAACCGTGTTAAACGTCAACAAAGTCCGCCGGCGAATGGTGTGCTTCGAAGAAAACGAATCCAAAAATGACGATTTGCCGGCGGAGTTACCTTTTCAATCGCGGGCCGGCCGCCCGTGGTCGGATCGTTCTGTAATTACTGGTACATGTGCAGACACTCATTGGCTATGTGTGGCGTGAATTTCAGCAAGATATCTCCGTAAAATCAATAGTTGTGGCTGTGGAACCAAACCGTGTTAAACGTCAACAAAGTCCGCCGGCGAATGGTGTGCTTCGAAGAAAACGAATCCAAAAATGACGATTTGCCGGCGGAGTTACCTTTTCAATCGCGGGCCGGCCGCCCGTGGTCGGATCGATCTGTAATTACTGGTACATGTGCAGACACTCATTGGCTATGTGCGGCGTGAATTTCAGCAAGATATCTCCGTAAAATCAATAGTTGTGGCTGTGGAACCAAACCGTGTTAAACGTCAACAAAGTCCGCCGGCGAATGGTGTGCTTCGAAGAAAACGAATCCAAAAATGACGATTTGCCGGCGGAGTTACCTTTAAAATCGCGGGCCGGCCGCCCGTGGTCGGATCGATCTGTAATTACTGGTACATGTGTAGACACTCATTGGCTATGTGCGGCGTGAATTCCAGCAAGATATCTCCGTAACATCAATAGTTGTGGCTGTGGAACCAAACCGTGTTAAACGTCAACAAAGTCCGCCGGCGAATGGTGTGTTTCGAAGAAAACGAATCCAAAAATGACGATTTGCCGGCGGAGTTACCTTTTCAATCGCGGGCCGGCCGCCCGTGGTCGGATCGATCTGTAATTACTGGTACATGTGCAGACACTCATTGGCTATGTGCGGCGTGAATTTCAGCAAGATATCTCCGTAAAATCAATAGTTGTGGCTGTGGAACCAAACCGTGTTAAACGTCAACAAAGTCCGCCGGCGAATGGTGTGCTTCGAAGAAAACGAATCCAAAAATGACGATTTGCCGGCGGAGTTACCTTTTCAATCGCGGGCCGGCCGCCCGTGGTCGGATCGATCTGTAATTACTGGTACATGTGCAGACACTCATTGGCTATGTGTGGCGTGAATTTCAGCAAGATATCTCCGTAAATTCAATAGTTGTGGCTGTGGAACCAAACCGTGTTAAACGTCAACAAAGTCCGCCGGCGAATGGTGTGCTTCGAAGAAAACGAATCCAAAAATGACGATTTGCCGGCGGAGTTACCTTTTCAATCGCGGGCCGGCCGCCCGTGGTCGGATCGATCTGTAATTACTGGTACATGTGCAGACACTCATTGGCTATGTGCGGCGTGAATTTCAGCAAGATATCTCCGTAAAATCAATAGTTGTGGCTGTGGAACCAAACCGTGTTAAACGTCAACAAAGTCCGCCGGCGAATGGTGTGCTTCGAAGAAAACGAATCCAAAAATGACGATTTGCCGGCGGAGTTACCTTTTCAATCGCGGGCCGGCCGCCCGTGGTCGGATCGATCTGTAATTACTGGTACATGTGCAGACACTCATTGGCTATGTGTGGCGTGAATTTCAGCAAGATATCTCCGTAAAATCAATAGTTGTGGCTGTGGAACCAAACCGTGTTAAACGTCAACAAAGTCCGCCGGCGAATGGTGTGCTTCGAAGAAAACGAATCCAAAAATGACGATTTGCCGGCGGAGTTACCTTTTCAATCGCGGGCCGGCCGCCCGTGGTCGGATCGATCTGTAATTACTGGTACATGTGCAGACACTCATTGGCTATGTGTGGCGTGAATTTCAGCAAGATATCTCCGTAAATTCAATAGTTGTGGCTGTGGAACCAAACCGTGTTAAACGTCAACAAAGTCCGCCGGCGAATGGTGTGCTTCGAAGAAAACGAATCCAAAAATGACGATTTGCCGGCGGAGTTACCTTTTCAATCGCGGGCCGGCCGCCCGTGGTCGGATCGATCTGTAATTACTGGTACATGTGCAGACACTCATTGGCTATGTGCGGCGTGAATTTCAGCAAGATATCTCCGTAAAATCAATAGTTGTGGCTGTGGAACCAAACCGTGTTAAACGTCAACAAAGTCCGCCGGCGAATGGTGTGCTTCGAAGAAAACGAATCCAAAAATGACGATTTGCCGGCGGAGTTACCTTTAAAATCGCGGGCCGGCCGCCCGTGGTCGGATCGATCTGTAATTACTGGTACATGTGTAGACACTCATTGGCTATGTGCGGCGTGAATTCCAGCAAGATATCTCCGTAACATCAATAGTTGTGGCTGTGGAACCAAACCGTGTTAAACGTCAACAAAGTCCGCCGGCGAATGGTGTGTTTCGAAGAAAACGAATCCAAAAATGACGATTTGCTGGCGGAGTTACCTTTTCAATCGCGGGCCGGCCGCCCGTGGTCGGATCGATCTGTAATTACTGGTACATGTGCAGACACTCATTGGCTATGTGTGGCGTGAATTTCAGCAAGATATCTCCGTAAATTCAATAGTTGTGGCTGTGGAACCAAACCGTGTTAAACGTCAACAAAGTCCGCCGGCGAATGGTGTGCTTCGAAGAAAACGAATCCAAAAATGACGATTTGCCGGCGGAGTTACCTTTTCAATCGCGGGCCGGCCGCCCGTGGTCGGATCGATCTGTAATTACTGGTACATGTGCAGACACTCATTGGCTATGTGTGGCGTGAATTTCAGCAAGATATCTCCGTAAAATCAATAGTTGTGGCTGTGGAACCAAACCGTGTTAAACGTCAACAAAGTCCGCCGGCGAATGGTGTGCTTCGAAGAAAACGAATCCAAAAATGACGATTTGCCGGCGGAGTTACCTTTTCAATCGCGGGCCGGCCGCCCGTGGTCGGATCGATCTGTAATTACTGGTACATGTGCAGACACTCATTGGCTATGTGCGGCGTGAATTTCAGCAAGATATCTCCGTAAAATCAATAGTTGTGGCTGTGGAACCAAACCGTGTTAAACGTCAACAAAGTCCGCCGGCGAATGGTGTGCTTCGAAGAAAACGAATCCAAAAATGACGATTTGCCGGTGGAGTTACCTTTAAAATCGCGGGCCGGCCGCCCGTGGTCGGATCGATCTGTAATTACTGGTACATGTGTAGACACTCATTGGCTATGTGCGGCGTGAATTCCAGCAAGATATCTCCGTAACATCAATAGTTGTGGCTGTGGAACCAAACCGTGTTAAACGTCAACAAAGTCCGCCGGCGAATGGTGTGTTTCGAAGAAAACGAATCCAAAAATGACGATTTGCCGGCGGAGTTACCTTTTCAATCGCGGGCCGGCCGCCCGTAGTCGGATCGATCTGTAATTACTGGTACATGTGCAGACACTCATTGGCTATGTGCGGCGTGAATTTCAGCAAGATATCTCCGTAAAATCAATAGTTGTGGCTGTGGAACCAAACCGTGTTAAACGTCAACAAAGTCCGCCGGCGAATGGTGTGCTTCGAAGAAAACGAATCCAAAAATGACGATTTGCCGGCGGAGTTACCTTTTCAATCGCGGGCCGGCCGCCCGTGGTCGGATCGATCTGTAATTACTGGTACATGTGCAGACACTCATTGGCTATGTGTGGCGTGAATTTCAGCAAGATATCTCCGTAAAATCAATAGTTGTGGCTGTGGAACCAAACCGTGTTAAACGTCAACAAAGTCCGCCGGCGAATGGTGTGCTTCGAAGAAAACGAATCCAAAAATGACGATTTGCCGGCGGAGTTACCTTTTCAATCGCGGGCCGGCCGCCCGTGGTCGGATCGATCTGTAATTACTGGTAAATGTGCAGACACTCATTGGCTATGTGTGGCGTGAATTTCAGCAAGATATCTCCGTAAATTCAATAGTTGTGGCTGTGGAACCAAACCGTGTTAAACGTCAACAAAGTCCGCCGGCGAATGGTGTGCTTCGAAGAAAACGAATCCAAAAATGACGATTTGCCGGCGGAGTTACCTTTTCAATCGCGGGCCGGCCGCCCGTGGTCGGATCGATCTGTAATTACTGGTACATGTGCAGACACTCATTGGCTATGTGCGGCGTGAATTTCAGCAAGATATCTCCGTAAAATCAATAGTTGTGGCTGTGGAACCAAACCGTGTTAAACGTCAACAAAGTCCGCCGGCGAATGGTGTGCTTCGAAGAAAACGAATCCAAAAATGACGATTTGCCGGCGGAGTTACCTTTAAAATCGCGGGCCGGCCGCCCGTGGTCGGATCGATCTGTAATTACTGGTACATGTGTAGACACTCATTGGCTATGTGCGGCGTGAATTCCAGCAAGATATCTCCGTAACATCAATAGTTGTGGCTGTGGAACCAAACCGTGTTAAACGTCAACAAAGTCCGCCGGCGAATGGTGTGTTTCGAAGAAAACGAATCCAAAAATGACGATTTGCCGGCGGAGTTACCTTTTCAATCGCGGGCCGGCCGCCCGTGGTCGGATCGATCTGTAATTACTGGTACATGTGCAGACACTCATTGGCTATGTGTGGCGTGAATTTCAGCAAGATATCTCCGTAAATTCAATAGTTGTGGCTGTGGAACCAAACCGTGTTAAACGTCAACAAAGTCCGCCGGCGAATGGTGTGCTTCGAAGAAAACGAATCCAAAAATGACGATTTGCCGGCGGAGTTACCTTTTCAATCGCGGGCCGGCCGCCCGTGGTCGGATCGATCTGTAATTACTGGTACATGTGCAGACACTCATTGGCTATGTGCGGCGTGAATTTCAGCAAGATATCTCCGTAAAATCAATAGTTGTGGCTGTGGAACCAAACCGTGTTAAACGTCAACAAAGTCCGCCGGCGAATGGTGTGCTTCGAAGAAAACGAATCCAAAAATGACGATTTGCCGGCGGAGTTACCTTTTCAATCGCGGGCCGGCCGCCCGTGGTCGGATCGTTCTGTAATTACTGGTACATGTGCAGACACTCATTGGCTATGTGTGGCGTGAATTTCAGCAAGATATCTCCGTAAAATCAATAGTTGTGGCTGTGGAACCAAACCGTGTTAAACGTCAACAAAGTCCGCCGGCGAATGGTGTGCTTCGAAGAAAACGAATCCAAAAATGACGATTTGCCGGCGGAGTTACCTTTTCAATCGCGGGCCGGCCGCCCGTGGTCGGATCGATCTGTAATTACTGGTACATGTGCAGACACTCATTGGCTATGTGCGGCGTGAATTTCAGCAAGATATCTCCGTAAAATCAATAGTTGTGGCTGTGGAACCAAACCGTGTTAAACGTCAACAAAGTCCGCCGGCGAATGGTGTGCTTCGAAGAAAACGAATCCAAAAATGACGATTTGCCGGCGGAGTTACCTTTAAAATCGCGGGCCGGCCGCCCGTGGTCGGATCGATCTGTAATTACTGGTACATGTGTAGACACTCATTGGCTATGTGCGGCGTGAATTCCAGCAAGATATCTCCGTAACATCAATAGTTGTGGCTGTGGAACCAAACCGTGTTAAACGTCAACAAAGTCCGCCGGCGAATGGTGTGTTTCGAAGAAAACGAATCCAAAAATGACGATTTGCCGGCGGAGTTACCTTTTCAATCGCGGGCCGGCCGCCCGTGGTCGGATCGATCTGTAATTACTGGTACATGTGCAGACACTCATTGGCTATGTGTGGCGTGAATTTCAGCAAGATATCTCCGTAAATTCAATAGTTGTGGCTGTGGAACCAAACCGTGTTAAACGTCAACAAAGTCCGCCGGCGAATGGTGTGCTTCGAAGAAAACGAATCCAAAAATGACGATTTGCCGGCGGAGTTACCTTTTCAATCGCGGGCCGGCCGCCCGTGGTCGGATCGATCTGTAATTACTGGTACATGTGCAGACACTCATTGGCTATGTGCGGCGTGAATTTCAGCAAGATATCTCCGTAAAATCAATAGTTGTGGCTGTGGAACCAAACCGTGTTAAACGTCAACAAAGTCCGCCGGCGAATGGTGTGCTTCGAAGAAAACGAATCCAAAAATGACGATTTGCCGGCGGAGTTACCTTTTCAATCGCGGGCCGGCCGCCCGTGGTCGGATCGTTCTGTAATTACTGGTACATGTGCAGACACTCATTGGCTATGTGTGGCGTGAATTTCAGCAAGATATCTCCGTAAAATCAATAGTTGTGGCTGTGGAACCAAACCGTGTTAAACGTCAACAAAGTCCGCCGGCGAATGGTGTGCTTCGAAGAAAACGAATCCAAAAATGACGATTTGCCGGCGGAGTTACCTTTTCAATCGCGGGCCGGCCGCCCGTGGTCGGATCGATCTGTAATTACTGGTACATGTGCAGACACTCATTGGCTATGTGCGGCGTGAATTTCAGCAAGATATCTCCGTAAAATCAATAGTTGTGGCTGTGGAACCAAACCGTGTTAAACGTCAACAAAGTCCGCCGGCGAATGGTGTGCTTCGAAGAAAACGAATCCAAAAATGACGATTTGCCGGCGGAGTTACCTTTAAAATCGCGGGCCGGCCGCCCGTGGTCGGATCGATCTGTAATTACTGGTACATGTGTAGACACTCATTGGCTATGTGCGGCGTGAATTCCAGCAAGATATCTCCGTAACATCAATAGTTGTGGCTGTGGAACCAAACCGTGTTAAACGTCAACAAAGTCCGCCGGCGAATGGTGTGTTTCGAAGAAAACGAATCCAAAAATGACGATTTGCCGGCGGAGTTACCTTTTCAATCGCGGGCCGGCCGCCCGTGGTCGGATCGATCTGTAATTACTGGTACATGTGCAGACACTCATTGGCTATGTGCGGCGTGAATTTCAGCAAGATATCTCCGTAAAATCAATAGTTGTGGCTGTGGAACCAAACCGTGTTAAACGTCAACAAAGTCCGCCGGCGAATGGTGTGCTTCGAAGAAAACGAATCCAAAAATGACGATTTGCCGGCGGAGTTACCTTTTCAATCGCGGGCCGGCCGCCCGTGGTCGGATCGATCTGTAATTACTGGTACATGTGCAGACACTCATTGGCTATGTGTGGCGTGAATTTCAGCAAGATATCTCCGTAAAATCAATAGTTGTGGCTGTGGAACCAAACCGTGTTAAACGTCAACAAAGTCCGCCGGCGAATGGTGTGCTTCGAAGAAAACGAATCCAAAAATGACGATTTGCCGGCGGAGTTACCTTTTCAATCGCGGGCCGGCCGCCCGTGGTCGGATCGATCTGTAATTACTGGTACATGTGCAGACACTCATTGGCTATGTGCGGCGTGAATTTCAGCAAGATATCTCCGTAAAATCAATAGTTGTGGCTGTGGAACCAAACCGTGTTAAACGTCAACAAAGTCCGCCGGCGAATGGTGTGCTTCGAAGAAAACGAATCCAAAAATGACGATTTGCCGGCGGAGTTACCTTTTCAATCGCGGGCCGGCCGCCCGTGGTCGGATCGTTCTGTAATTACTGGTACATGTGCAGACACTCATTGGCTATGTGTGGCGTGAATTTCAGCAAGATATCTCCGTAAAATCAATAGTTGTGGCTGTGGAACCAAACCGTGTTAAACGTCAACAAAGTCCGCCGGCGAATGGTGTGCTTCGAAGAAAACGAATCCAAAAATGACGATTTGCCGGCGGAGTTACCTTTTCAATCGCGGGCCGGCCGCCCGTGGTCGGATCGATCTGTAATTACTGGTACATGTGCAGACACTCATTGGCTATGTGCGGCGTGAATTTCAGCAAGATATCTCCGTAAAATCAATAGTTGTGGCTGTGGAACCAAACCGTGTTAAACGTCAACAAAGTCCGCCGGCGAATGGTGTGCTTCGAAGAAAACGAATCCAAAAATGACGATTTGCCGGCGGAGTTACCTTTAAAATCGCGGGCCGGCCGCCCGTGGTCGGATCGATCTGTAATTACTGGTACATGTGTAGACACTCATTGGCTATGTGCGGCGTGAATTCCAGCAAGATATCTCCGTAACATCAATAGTTGTGGCTGTGGAACCAAACCGTGTTAAACGTCAACAAAGTCCGCCGGCGAATGGTGTGTTTCGAAGAAAACGAATCCAAAAATGACGATTTGCCGGCGGAGTTACCTTTTCAATCGCGGGCCGGCCGCCCGTGGTCGGATCGATCTGTAATTACTGGTACATGTGCAGACACTCATTGGCTATGTGCGGCGTGAATTTCAGCAAGATATCTCCGTAAAATCAATAGTTGTGGCTGTGGAACCAAACCGTGTTAAACGTCAACAAAGTCCGCCGGCGAATGGTGTGCTTCGAAGAAAACGAATCCAAAAATGACGATTTGCCGGCGGAGTTACCTTTTCAATCGCGGGCCGGCCGCCCGTGGTCGGATCGATCTGTAATTACTGGTACATGTGCAGACACTCATTGGCTATGTGTGGCGTGAATTTCAGCAAGATATCTCCGTAAAATCAATAGTTGTGGCTGTGGAACCAAACCGTGTTAAACGTCAACAAAGTCCGCCGGCGAATGGTGTGCTTCGAAGAAAACGAATCCAAAAATGACGATTTGCCGGCGGAGTTACCTTTTCAATCGCGGGCCGGCCGCCCGTGGTCGGATCGATCTGTAATTACTGGTACATGTGCAGACACTCATTGGCTATGTGCGGCGTGAATTTCAGCAAGATATCTCCGTAAAATCAATAGTTGTGGCTGTGGAACCAAACCGTGTTAAACGTCAACAAAGTCCGCCGGCGAATGGTGTGCTTCGAAGAAAACGAATCCAAAAATGACGATTTGCCGGCGGAGTTACCTTTAAAATCGCGGGCCGGCCGCCCGTGGTCGGATCGATCTGTAATTACTGGTACATGTGTAGACACTCATTGGCTATGTGCGGCGTGAATTCCAGCAAGATATCTCCGTAACATCAATAGTTGTGGCTGTGGAACCAAACCGTGTTAAACGTCAACAAAGTCCGCCGGCGAATGGTGTGTTTCGAAGAAAACGAATCCAAAAATGACGATTTGCCGGCGGAGTTACCTTTTCAATCACGGGCCGGCCGCCCGTGGTCGGATCGATCTGTAATTACTGGTACATGTGCAGACACTCATTGGCTATGTGCGGCGTGAATTTCAGCAAGATATCTCCGTAAAATCAATAGTTGTGGCTGTGGAACCAAACCGTGTTAAACGTCAACAAAGTCCGCCGGCGAATGGTGTGCTTCGAAGAAAACGAATCCAAAAATGACGATTTGCCGGCGGAGTTACCTTTTCAATCGCGGGCCGGCCGCCCGTGGTCGGATCGATCTGTAATTACTGGTACATGTGCAGACACTCATTGGCTATGTGTGGCGTGAATTTCAGCAAGATATCTCCGTAAAATCAATAGTTGTGGCTGTGGAACCAAACCGTGTTAAACGTCAACAAAGTCCGCCGGCGAATGGTGTGCTTCGAAGAAAACGAATCCAAAAATGACGATTTGCCGGCGGAGTTACCTTTTCAATCGCGGGCCGGCCGCCCGTGGTCGGATCGATCTGTAATTACTGGTACATGTGCAGACACTCATTGGCTATGTGTGGCGTGAATTTCAGCAAGATATCTCCGTAAATTCAATAGTTGTGGCTGTGGAACCAAACCGTGTTAAACGTCAACAAAGTCCGCCGGCGAATGGTGTGCTTCGAAGAAAACGAATCCAAAAATGACGATTTGCCGGCGGAGTTACCTTTTCAATCGCGGGCCGGCCGCCCGTGGTCGGATCGATCTGTAATTACTGGTACATGTGCAGACACTCATTGGCTATGTGCGGCGTGAATTTCAGCAAAATATCTCCGTAAAATCAATAGTTGTGGCTGTGGAACCAAACCGTGTTAAACGTCAACAAAGTCCGCCGGCGAATGGTGTGCTTCGAAGAAAACGAATCCAAAAATGACGATTTGCCGGCGGAGTTACCTTTAAAATCGCGGGCCGGCCGCCCGTGGTCGGATCGATCTGTAATTACTGGTACATGTGTAGACACTCATTGGCTATGTGCGGCGTGAATTCCAGCAAGATATCTCCGTAACATCAATAGTTGTGGCTGTGGAACCAAACCGTGTTAAACGTCAACAAAGTCCGCCGGCGAATGGTGTGTTTCGAAGAAAACGAATCCAAAAATGACGATTTGCCGGCGGAGTTACCTTTTCAATCGCGGGCCGGCCGCCCGTGGTCGGATCGATCTGTAATTACTGGTACATGTGCAGACACTCATTGGCTATGTGTGGCGTGAATTTCAGCAAGATATCTCCGTAAATTCAATAGTTGTGGCTGTGGAACCAAACCGTGTTAAACGTCAACAAAGTCCGCCGGCGAATGGTGTGCTTCGAAGAAAACGAATCCAAAAATGACGATTTGCCGGCGGAGTTACCTTTTCAATCGCGGGCCGGCCGCCCGTGGTCGGATCGATCTGTAATTACTGGTACATGTGTAGACACTCATTGGCTATGTGCGGCGTGAATTCCAGCAAGATATCTCCGTAACATCAATAGTTGTGGCTGTGGAACCAAACCGTGTTAAACGTCAACAAAGTCCGCCGGCGAATGGTGTGTTTCGAAGAAAACGAATCCAAAAATGACGATTTGCCGGCGGAGTTACCTTTTCAATCGCGGGCCGGCCGCCCGTGGTCGGATCGATCTGTAATTACTGGTACATGTGCAGACACTCATTGGCTATGTGCGGCGTGAATTTCAGCAAGATATCTCCGTAAAATCAATAGTTGTGGCTGTGGAACCAAACCGTGTTAAACGTCAACAAAGTCCGCCGGCGAATGGTGTGCTTCGAAGAAAACGAATCCAAAAATGACGATTTGCCGGCGGAGTTACCTTTTCAATCGCGGGCCGGCCGCCCGTGGTCGGATCGATCTGTAATTACTGGTACATGTGCAGACACTCATTGGCTATGTGTGGCGTGAATTTCAGCAAGATATCTCCGTAAAATCAATAGTTGTGGCTGTGGAACCAAACCGTGTTAAACGTCAACAAAGTCCGCCGGCGAATGGTGTGCTTCGAAGAAAACGAATCCAAAAATGACGATTTGCCGGCGGAGTTACCTTTTCAATCGCGGGCCGGCCGCCCGTGGTCGGATCGATCTGTAATTACTGGTACATGTGCAGACACTCATTGGCTATGTGTGGCGTGAATTTCAGCAAGATATCTCCGTAAATTCAATAGTTGTGGCTGTGGAACCAAACCGTGTTAAACGTCAACAAAGTCCGCCGGCGAATGGTGTGCTTCGAAGAAAACGAATCCAAAAATGACGATTTGCCGGCGGAGTTACCTTTTCAATCGCGGGCCGGCCGCCCGTGGTCGGATCGATCTGTAATTACTGGTACATGTGCAGACACTCATTGGCTATGTGCGGCGTGAATTTCAGCAAGATATCTCCGTAAAATCAATAGTTGTGGCTGTGGAACCAAACCGTGTTAAACGTCAACAAAGTCCGCCGGCGAATGGTGTGCTTCGAAGAAAACGAATCCAAAAATGACGATTTGCCGGCGGAGTTACCTTTAAAATCGCGGGCCGGCCGCCCGTGGTCGGATCGATCTGTAATTACTGGTACATGTGTAGACACTCATTGGCTATGTGCGGCGTGAATTCCAGCAAGATATCTCCGTAACATCAATAGTTGTGGCTGTGGAACCAAACCGTGTTAAACGTCAACAAAGTCCGCCGGCGAATGGTGTGTTTCGAAGAAAACGAATCCAAAAATGACGATTTGCCGGCGGAGTTACCTTTTCAATCGCGGGCCGGCCGCCCGTGGTCGGATCGATCTGTAATTACTGGTACATGTGCAGACACTCATTGGCTATGTGCGGCGTGAATTTCAGCAAGATATCTCCGTAAAATCAATAGTTGTGGCTGTGGAACCAAACCGTGTTAAACGTCAACAAAGTCCGCCGGCGAATGGTGTGCTTCGAAGAAAACGAATCCAAAAATGACGATTTGCCGGCGGAGTTACCTTTAAAATCGCGGGCCGGCCGCCCGTGGTCGGATCGATCTGTAATTACTGGTACATGTGTAGACACTCATTGGCTATGTGCGGCGTGAATTCCAGCAAGATATCTCCGTAACATCAATAGTTGTGGCTGTGGAACCAAACCGTGTTAAACGTCAACAAAGTCCGCCGGCGAATGGTGTGTTTCGAAGAAAACGAATCCAAAAATGACGATTTGCCGGCGGAGTTACCTTTTCAATCGCGGGCCGGCCGCCCGTGGTCGGATCGATCTGTAATTACTGGTACATGTGCAGACACTCATTGGCTATGTGCGGCGTGAATTTCAGCAAGATATCTCCGTAAAATCAATAGTTGTGGCTGTGGAACCAAACCGTGTTAAACGTCAACAAAGTCCGCCGGCGAATGGTGTGCTTCGAAGAAAACGAATCCAAAAATGACGATTTGCCGGCGGAGTTACCTTTTCAATCGCGGGCCGGCCGCCCGTGGTCGGATCGATCTGTAATTACTGGTACATGTGCAGACACTCATTGGCTATGTGTGGCGTGAATTTCAGCAAGATATCTCCGTAAAATCAATAGTTGTGGCTGTGGAACCAAACCGTGTTAAACGTCAACAAAGTCCGCCGGCGAATGGTGTGCTTCGAAGAAAACGAATCCAAAAATGACGATTTGCCGGCGGAGTTACCTTTTCAATCGCGGGCCGGCCGCCCGTGGTCGGATCGATCTGTAATTACTGGTACATGTGCAGACACTCATTGGCTATGTGCGGCGTGAATTTCAGCAAGATATCTCCGTAAAATCAATAGTTGTGGCTGTGGAACCAAACCGTGTTAAACGTCAACAAAGTCCGCCGGCGAATGGTGTGCTTCGAAGAAAACGAATCCAAAAATGACGATTTGCCGGCGGAGTTACCTTTTCAATCGCGGGCCGGCCGCCCGTGGTCGGATCGTTCTGTAATTACTGGTACATGTGCAGACACTCATTGGCTATGTGTGGCGTGAATTTCAGCAAGATATCTCCGTAAAATCAATAGTTGTGGCTGTGGAACCAAACCGTGTTAAACGTCAACAAAGTCCGCCGGCGAATGGTGTGCTTCGAAGAAAACGAATCCAAAAATGACGATTTGCCGGCGGAGTTACCTTTTCAATCGCGGGCCGGCCGCCCGTGGTCGGATCGATCTGTAATTACTGGTACATGTGCAGACACTCATTGGCTATGTGCGGCGTGAATTTCAGCAAGATATCTCCGTAAAATCAATAGTTGTGGCTGTGGAACCAAACCGTGTTAAACGTCAACAAAGTCCGCCGGCGAATGGTGTGCTTCGAAGAAAACGAATCCAAAAATGACGATTTGCCGGCGGAGTTACCTTTAAAATCGCGGGCCGGCCGCCCGTGGTCGGATCGATCTGTAATTACTGGTACATGTGTAGACACTCATTGGCTATGTGCGGCGTGAATTCCAGCAAGATATCTCCGTAACATCAATAGTTGTGGCTGTGGAACCAAACCGTGTTAAACGTCAACAAAGTCCGCCGGCGAATGGTGTGTTTCGAAGAAAACGAATCCAAAAATGACGATTTGCCGGCGGAGTTACCTTTTCAATCGCGGGCCGGCCGCCCGTGGTCGGATCGATCTGTAATTACTGGTACATGTGCAGACACTCATTGGCTATGTGCGGCGTGAATTTCAGCAAGATATCTCCGTAAAATCAATAGTTGTGGCTGTGGAACCAAACCGTGTTAAACGTCAACAAAGTCCGCCGGCGAATGGTGTGCTTCGAAGAAAACGAATCCAAAAATGACGATTTGCCGGCGGAGTTACCTTTTCAATCGCGGGCCGGCCGCCCGTGGTCGGATCGATCTGTAATTACTGGTACATGTGCAGACACTCATTGGCTATGTGTGGCGTGAATTTCAGCAAGATATCTCCGTAAAATCAATAGTTGTGGCTGTGGAACCAAACCGTGTTAAACGTCAACAAAGTCCGCCGGCGAATGGTGTGCTTCGAAGAAAACGAATCCAAAAATGACGATTTGCCGGCGGAGTTACCTTTTCAATCGCGGGCCGGCCGCCCGTGGTCGGATCGATCTGTAATTACTGGTACATGTGCAGACACTCATTGGCTATGTGCGGCGTGAATTTCAGCAAGATATCTCCGTAAAATCAATAGTTGTGGCTGTGGAACCAAACCGTGTTAAACGTCAACAAAGTCCGCCGGCGAATGGTGTGCTTCGAAGAAAACGAATCCAAAAATGACGATTTGCCGGCGGAGTTACCTTTAAAATCGCGGGCCGGCCGCCCGTGGTCGGATCGATCTGTAATTACTGGTACATGTGTAGACACTCATTGGCTATGTGCGGCGTGAATTCCAGCAAGATATCTCCGTAACATCAATAGTTGTGGCTGTGGAACCAAACCGTGTTAAACGTCAACAAAGTCCGCCGGCGAATGGTGTGTTTCGAAGAAAACGAATCCAAAAATGACGATTTGCCGGCGGAGTTACCTTTTCAATCGCGGGCCGGCCGCCCGTGGTCGGATCGATCTGTAATTACTGGTACATGTGCAGACACTCATTGGCTATGTGCGGCGTGAATTTCAGCAAGATATCTCCGTAAAATCAATAGTTGTGGCTGTGGAACCAAACCGTGTTAAACGTCAACAAAGTCCGCCGGCGAATGGTGTGCTTCGAAGAAAACGAATCCAAAAATGACGATTTGCCGGCGGAGTTACCTTTTCAATCGCGGGCCGGCCGCCCGTGGTCGGATCGATCTGTAATTACTGGTACATGTGCAGACACTCATTGGCTATGTGTGGCGTGAATTTCAGCAAGATATCTCCGTAAAATCAATAGTTGTGGCTGTGGAACCAAACCGTGTTAAACGTCAACAAAGTCCGCCGGCGAATGGTGTGCTTCGAAGAAAACGAATCCAAAAATGACGATTTGCCGGCGGAGTTACCTTTTCAATCGCGGGCCGGCCGCCCGTGGTCGGATCGATCTGTAATTACTGGTACATGTGCAGACACTCATTGGCTATGTGTGGCGTGAATTTCAGCAAGATATCTCCGTAAATTCAATAGTTGTGGCTGTGGAACCAAACCGTGTTAAACGTCAACAAAGTCCGCCGGCGAATGGTGTGCTTCGAAGAAAACGAATCCAAAAATGACGATTTGCCGGCGGAGTTACCTTTTCAATCGCGGGCCGGCCGCCCGTGGTCGGATCGATCTGTAATTACTGGTACATGTGCAGACACTCATTGGCTATGTGCGGCGTGAATTTCAGCAAAATATCTCCGTAAAATCAATAGTTGTGGCTGTGGAACCAAACCGTGTTAAACGTCAACAAAGTCCGCCGGCGAATGGTGTGCTTCGAAGAAAACGAATCCAAAAATGACGATTTGCCGGCGGAGTTACCTTTAAAATCGCGGGCCGGCCGCCCGTGGTCGGATCGATCTGTAATTACTGGTACATGTGTAGACACTCATTGGCTATGTGCGGCGTGAATTCCAGCAAGATATCTCCGTAACATCAATAGTTGTGGCTGTGGAACCAAACCGTGTTAAACGTCAACAAAGTCCGCCGGCGAATGGTGTGTTTCGAAGAAAACGAATCCAAAAATGACGATTTGCCGGCGGAGTTACCTTTTCAATCGCGGGCCGGCCGCCCGTGGTCGGATCGATCTGTAATTACTGGTACATGTGCAGACACTCATTGGCTATGTGTGGCGTGAATTTCAGCAAGATATCTCCGTAAATTCAATAGTTGTGGCTGTGGAACCAAACCGTGTTAAACGTCAACAAAGTCCGCCGGCGAATGGTGTGCTTCGAAGAAAACGAATCCAAAAATGACGATTTGCCGGCGGAGTTACCTTTTCAATCGCGGGCCGGCCGCCCGTGGTCGGATCGATCTGTAATTACTGGTACATGTGTAGACACTCATTGGCTATGTGCGGCGTGAATTCCAGCAAGATATCTCCGTAACATCAATAGTTGTGGCTGTGGAACCAAACCGTGTTAAACGTCAACAAAGTCCGCCGGCGAATGGTGTGTTTCGAAGAAAACGAATCCAAAAATGACGATTTGCCGGCGGAGTTACCTTTTCAATCGCGGGCCGGCCGCCCGTGGTCGGATCGATCTGTAATTACTGGTACATGTGCAGACACTCATTGGCTATGTGCGGCGTGAATTTCAGCAAGATATCTCCGTAAAATCAATAGTTGTGGCTGTGGAACCAAACCGTGTTAAACGTCAACAAAGTCCGCCGGCGAATGGTGTGCTTCGAAGAAAACGAATCCAAAAATGACGATTTGCCGGCGGAGTTACCTTTTCAATCGCGGGCCGGCCGCCCGTGGTCGGATCGATCTGTAATTACTGGTACATGTGCAGACACTCATTGGCTATGTGTGGCGTGAATTTCAGCAAGATATCTCCGTAAAATCAATAGTTGTGGCTGTGGAACCAAACCGTGTTAAACGTCAACAAAGTCCGCCGGCGAATGGTGTGCTTCGAAGAAAACGAATCCAAAAATGACGATTTGCCGGCGGAGTTACCTTTTCAATCGCGGGCCGGCCGCCCGTGGTCGGATCGATCTGTAATTACTGGTACATGTGCAGACACTCATTGGCTATGTGTGGCGTGAATTTCAGCAAGATATCTCCGTAAATTCAATAGTTGTGGCTGTGGAACCAAACCGTGTTAAACGTCAACAAAGTCCGCCGGCGAATGGTGTGCTTCGAAGAAAACGAATCCAAAAATGACGATTTGCCGGCGGAGTTACCTTTTCAATCGCGGGCCGGCCGCCCGTGGTCGGATCGATCTGTAATTACTGGTACATGTGCAGACACTCATTGGCTATGTGCGGCGTGAATTTCAGCAAGATATCTCCGTAAAATCAATAGTTGTGGCTGTGGAACCAAACCGTGTTAAACGTCAACAAAGTCCGCCGGCGAATGGTGTGCTTCGAAGAAAACGAATCCAAAAATGACGATTTGCCGGCGGAGTTACCTTTAAAATCGCGGGCCGGCCGCCCGTGGTCGGATCGATCTGTAATTACTGGTACATGTGTAGACACTCATTGGCTATGTGCGGCGTGAATTCCAGCAAGATATCTCCGTAACATCAATAGTTGTGGCTGTGGAACCAAACCGTGTTAAACGTCAACAAAGTCCGCCGGCGAATGGTGTGTTTCGAAGAAAACGAATCCAAAAATGACGATTTGCCGGCGGAGTTACCTTTTCAATCGCGGGCCGGCCGCCCGTGGTCGGATCGATCTGTAATTACTGGTACATGTGCAGACACTCATTGGCTATGTGTGGCGTGAATTTCAGCAAGATATCTCCGTAAATTCAATAGTTGTGGCTGTGGAACCAAACCGTGTTAAACGTCAACAAAGTCCGCCGGCGAATGGTGTGCTTCGAAGAAAACGAATCCAAAAATGACGATTTGCCGGCGGAGTTACCTTTTCAATCGCGGGCCGGCCGCCCGTGGTCGGATCGATCTGTAATTACTGGTACATGTGCAGACACTCATTGGCTATGTGCGGCGTGAATTTCAGCAAGATATCTCCGTAAAATCAATAGTTGTGGCTGTGGAACCAAACCGTGTTAAACGTCAACAAAGTCCGCCGGCGAATGGTGTGCTTCGAAGAAAACGAATCCAAAAATGACGATTTGCCGGCGGAGTTACCTTTTCAATCGCGGGCCGGCCGCCCGTGGTCGGATCGATCTGTAATTACTGGTACATGTGCAGACACTCATTGGCTATGTGTGGCGTGAATTTCAGCAAGATATCTCCGTAAAATCAATAGTTGTGGCTGTGGAACCAAACCGTGTTAAACGTCAACAAAGTCCGCCGGCGAATGGTGTGCTTCGAAGAAAACGAATCCAAAAATGACGATTTGCCGGCGGAGTTACCTTTTCAATCGCGGGCCGGCCGCCCGTGGTCGGATCGATCTGTAATTACTGGTACATGTGCAGACACTCATTGGCTATGTGTGGCGTGAATTTCAGCAAGATATCTCCGTAAATTCAATAGTTGTGGCTGTGGAACCAAACCGTGTTAAACGTCAACAAAGTCCGCCGGCGAATGGTGTGCTTCGAAGAAAACGAATCCAAAAATGACGATTTGCCGGCGGAGTTACCTTTTCAATCGCGGGCCGGCCGCCCGTGGTCGGATCGATCTGTAATTACTGGTACATGTGCAGACACTCATTGGCTATGTGCGGCGTGAATTTCAGCAAGATATCTCCGTAAAATCAATAGTTGTGGCTGTGGAACCAAACCGTGTTAAACGTCAACAAAGTCCGCCGGCGAATGGTGTGCTTCGAAGAAAACGAATCCAAAAATGACGATTTGCCGGCGGAGTTACCTTTAAAATCGCGGGCCGGCCGCCCGTGGTCGGATCGATCTGTAATTACTGGTACATGTGTAGACACTCATTGGCTATGTGCGGCGTGAATTCCAGCAAGATATCTCCGTAACATCAATAGTTGTGGCTGTGGAACCAAACCGTGTTAAACGTCAACAAAGTCCGCCGGCGAATGGTGTGTTTCGAAGAAAACGAATCCAAAAATGACGATTTGCCGGCGGAGTTACCTTTTCAATCGCGGGCCGGCCGCCCGTGGTCGGATCGATCTGTAATTACTGGTACATGTGCAGACACTCATTGGCTATGTGTGGCGTGAATTTCAGCAAGATATCTCCGTAAATTCAATAGTTGTGGCTGTGGAACCAAACCGTGTTAAACGTCAACAAAGTCCGCCGGCGAATGGTGTGCTTCGAAGAAAACGAATCCAAAAATGACGATTTGCCGGCGGAGTTACCTTTTCAATCGCGGGCCGGCCGCCCGTGGTCGGATCGATCTGTAATTACTGGTACATGTGCAGACACTCATTGGCTATGTGTGGCGTGAATTTCAGCAAGATATCTCCGTAAATTCAATAGTTGTGGCTGTGGAACCAAACCGTGTTAAACGTCAACAAAGTCCGCCGGCGAATGGTGTGCTTCGAAGAAAACGAATCCAAAAATGACGATTTGCCGGCGGAGTTACCTTTTCAATCGCGGGCCGGCCGCCCGTGGTCGGATCGATCTGTAATTACTGGTACATGTGCAGACACTCATTGGCTATGTGCGGCGTGAATTTCAGCAAGATATCTCCGTAAAATCAATAGTTGTGGCTGTGGAACCAAACCGTGTTAAACGTCAACAAAGTCCGCCGGCGAATGGTGTGCTTCGAAGAAAACGAATCCAAAAATGACGATTTGCCGGCGGAGTTACCTTTTCAATCGCGGGCCGGCCGCCCGTGGTCGGATCGATCTGTAATTACTGGTACATGTGCAGACACTCATTGGCTATGTGTGGCGTGAATTTCAGCAAGATATCTCCGTAAAATCAATAGTTGTGGCTGTGGAACCAAACCGTGTTAAACGTCAACAAAGTCCGCCGGCGAATGGTGTGCTTCGAAGAAAACGAATCCAAAAATGACGATTTGCCGGCGGAGTTACCTTTTCAATCGCGGGCCGGCCGCCCGTGGTCGGATCGATCTGTAATTACTGGTACATGTGCAGACACTCATTGGCTATGTGTGGCGTGAATTTCAGCAAGATATCTCCGTAAATTCAATAGTTGTGGCTGTGGAACCAAACCGTGTTAAACGTCAACAAAGTCCGCCGGCGAATGGTGTGCTTCGAAGAAAACGAATCCAAAAATGACGATTTGCCGGCGGAGTTACCTTTTCAATCGCGGGCCGGCCGCCCGTGGTCGGATCGATCTGTAATTACTGGTACATGTGCAGACACTCATTGGCTATGTGTGGCGTGAATTTCAGCAAGATATCTCCGTAAAATCAATAGTTGTGGCTGTGGAACCAAACCGTGTTAAACGTCAACAAAGTCCGCCGGCGAATGGTGTGCTTCGAAGAAAACGAATCCAAAAATGACGATTTGCCGGCGGAGTTACCTTTTCAATCGCGGGCCGGCCGCCCGTGGTCGGATCGATCTGTAATTACTGGTACATGTGCAGACACTCATTGGCTATGTGTGGCGTGAATTTCAGCAAGATATCTCCGTAAATTCAATAGTTGTGGCTGTGGAACCAAACCGTGTTAAACGTCAACAAAGTCCGCCGGCGAATGGTGTGCTTCGAAGAAAACGAATCCAAAAATGACGATTTGCCGGCGGAGTTACCTTTTCAATCGCGGGCCGGCCGCCCGTGGTCGGATCGATCTGTAATTACTGGTACATGTGCAGACACTCATTGGCTATGTGCGGCGTGAATTTC
Source organism: Eledone cirrhosa (assembly GCA_964016885.1). Taxonomy (NCBI): domain Eukaryota; kingdom Metazoa; phylum Mollusca; class Cephalopoda; order Octopoda; family Eledonidae; genus Eledone; species Eledone cirrhosa. The sequence goes on along the minus strand of CAXHJY010001536.1, from coordinate 4,479 downwards.
AGCAAGATATCTCCGTAAAATCAATAGTTGTGGCTGTGGAACCAAACCGTGTTAAACGTCAACAAAGTCCGCCGGCGAATGGTGTGCTTCGAAGAAAACGAATCCAAAAATGACGATTTGCCGGCGGAGTTACCTTTAAAATCGCGGGCCGGCCGCCCGTGGTCGGATCGATCTGTAATTACTGGTACATGTGTAGACACTCATTGGCTATGTGCGGCGTGAATTCCAGCAAGATATCTCCGTAACATCAATAGTTGTGGCTGTGGAACCAAACCGTGTTAAACGTCAACAAAGTCCGCCGGCGAATGGTGTGTTTCGAAGAAAACGAATCCAAAAATGACGATTTGCCGGCGGAGTTACCTTTTCAATCGCGGGCCGGCCGCCCGTGGTCGGATCGATCTGTAATTACTGGTACATGTGCAGACACTCATTGGCTATGTGTGGCGTGAATTTCAGCAAGATATCTCCGTAAATTCAATAGTTGTGGCTGTGGAACCAAACCGTGTTAAACGTCAACAAAGTCCGCCGGCGAATGGTGTGCTTCGAAGAAAACGAATCCAAAAATGACGATTTGCCGGCGGAGTTACCTTTTCAATCGCGGGCCGGCCGCCCGTGGTCGGATCGATCTGTAATTACTGGTACATGTGCAGACACTCATTGGCTATGTGTGGCGTGAATTTCAGCAAGATATCTCCGTAAATTCAATAGTTGTGGCTGTGGAACCAAACCGTGTTAAACGTCAACAAAGTCCGCCGGCGAATGGTGTGCTTCGATGAAAACGAATCCAAAAATGACGATTTGCCGGCGGAGTTACCTTTTCAATCGCGGGCCGGCCGCCCGTGGTCGGATCGATCTGTAATTACTGGTACATGTGCAGACACTCATTGGCTATGTGCGGCGTGAATTTCAGCAAGATATCTCCGTAAAATCAATAGTTGTGGCTGTGGAACCAAACCGTGTTAAACGTCAACAAAGTCCGCCGGCGAATGGTGTGCTTCGAAGAAAACGAATCCAAAAATGACGATTTGCCGGCGGAGTTACCTTTTCAATCGCGGGCCGGCCGCCCGTGGTCGGATCGATCTGTAATTACTGGTACATGTGCAGACACTCATTGGCTATGTGTGGCGTGAATTTCAGCAAGATATCTCCGTAAAATCAATAGTTGTGGCTGTGGAACCAAACCGTGTTAAACGTCAACAAAGTCCGCCGGCGAATGGTGTGCTTCGAAGAAAACGAATCCAAAAATGACGATTTGCCGGCGGAGTTACCTTTTCAATCGCGGGCCGGCCGCCCGTGGTCGGATCGATCTGTAATTACTGGTACATGTGCAGACACTCATTGGCTATGTGTGGCGTGAATTTCAGCAAGATATCTCCGTAAATTCAATAGTTGTGGCTGTGGAACCAAACCGTGTTAAACGTCAACAAAGTCCGCCGGCGAATGGTGTGCTTCGAAGAAAACGAATCCAAAAATGACGATTTGCCGGCGGAGTTACCTTTTCAATCGCGGGCCGGCCGCCCGTGGTCGGATCGATCTGTAATTACTGGTACATGTGCAGACACTCATTGGCTATGTGCGGCGTGAATTTCAGCAAGATATCTCCGTAAAATCAATAGTTGTGGCTGTGGAACCAAACCGTGTTAAACGTCAACAAAGTCCGCCGGCGAATGGTGTGCTTCGAAGAAAACGAATCCAAAAATGACGATTTGCCGGCGGAGTTACCTTTAAAATCGCGGGCCGGCCGCCCGTGGTCGGATCGATCTGTAATTACTGGTACATGTGTAGACACTCATTGGCTATGTGCGGCGTGAATTCCAGCAAGATATCTCCGTAACATCAATAGTTGTGGCTGTGGAACCAAACCGTGTTAAACGTCAACAAAGTCCGCCGGCGAATGGTGTGTTTCGAAGAAAACGAATCCAAAAATGACGATTTGCCGGCGGAGTTACCTTTTCAATCGCGGGCCGGCCGCCCGTGGTCGGATCGATCTGTAATTACTGGTACATGTGCAGACACTCATTGGCTATGTGTGGCGTGAATTTCAGCAAGATATCTCCGTAAATTCAATAGTTGTGGCTGTGGAACCAAACCGTGTTAAACGTCAACAAAGTCCGCCGGCGAATGGTGTGCTTCGAAGAAAACGAATCCAAAAATGACGATTTGCCGGCGGAGTTACCTTTTCAATCGCGGGCCGGCCGCCCGTGGTCGGATCGATCTGTAATTACTGGTATATGTGCAGACACTCATTGGCTATGTGTGGCGTGAATTTCAGCAAGATATCTCCGTAAAATCAATAGTTGTGGCTGTGGAACCAAACCGTGTTAAACGTCAACAAAGTCCGCCGGCGAATGGTGTGCTTCGAAGAAAACGAATCCAAAAATGACGATTTGCCGGCGGAGTTACCTTTTCAATCGCGGGCCGGCCGCCCGTGGTCGGATCGATCTGTAATTACTGGTACATGTGCAGACACTCATTGGCTATGTGCGGCGTGAATTTCAGCAAGATATCTCCGTAAAATCAATAGTTGTGGCTGTGGAACCAAACCGTGTTAAACGTCAACAAAGTCCGCCGGCGAATGGTGTGCTTCGAAGAAAACGAATCCAAAAATGACGATTTGCCGGCGGAGTTACCTTTAAAATCGCGGGCCGGCCGCCCGTGGTCGGATCGATCTGTAATTACTGGTACATGTGTAGACACTCATTGGCTATGTGCGGCGTGAATTCCAGCAAGATATCTCCGTAACATCAATAGTTGTGGCTGTGGAACCAAACCGTGTTAAACGTCAACAAAGTCCGCCGGCGAATGGTGTGTTTCGAAGAAAACGAATCCAAAAATGACGATTTGCCGGCGGAGTTACCTTTTCAATCGCGGGCCGGCCGCCCGTGGTCGGATCGATTTGTAATTACTGGTACATGTGCAGACACTCATTGGCTATGTGCGGCGTGAATTTCAGCAAGATATCTCCGTAAATTCAATAGTTGTGGCTGTGGAACCAAACCGTGTTAAACGTCAACAAAGTCCGCCGGCGAATGGTGTGCTTCGAAGAAAACGAATCCAAAAATGACGATTTGCCGGCGGAGATACCTTTTCAATCGCGGGCCGGCCGCCCGTGGTCGGATCGATCTGTAATTACTGGTACATGTGCAGACACTCATTGGCTATGTGCGGCGTGAATTTCAGCAAGATATCTCCGTAAAATCAATAGTTGTGGCTGTGGAACCAAACCGTGTTAAACGTCAACAAAGTCCGCCGGCGAATGGTGTGCTTCGAAGAAAACGAATCCAAAAATGACGATTTGCCGGCGGAGTTACCTTTAAAATCGCGGGCCGGCCGCCCGTGGTCGGATCGATCTGTAATTACTGGTACATGTGCAGACACTCATTGGCTATGTGCGGCGTGAATTCCAGCAAGATATCTCCGTAACATCAATAGTTGTGGCTGTGGAACCAAACCGTGTTAAACGTCAACAAAGTCCGCCGGCGAATGGTGTGCTTCGAAGAAAACGAATCCAAAAATGACGATTTGCCGGCGGAGTTACCTTTTCAATCGCGGGCCGGCCGCCCGTGGTCGGATCGATCTGTAATTACTGGTACATGTGCAGACACTCATTGGCTATGTGTGGCGTGAATTTCAGCAAGATATCTCCGTAAATTCAATAGTTGTGGCTGTGGAACCAAACCGTGTTAAACGTCAACAAAGTCCGCCGGCGAATGGTGTGCTTCGAAGAAAACGAATCCAAAAATGACGATTTGCCGGCGGAGTTACCTTTTCAATCGCGGGCCGGCCGCCCGTGGTCGGATCGATCTGTAATTACTGGTACATGTGCAGACACTCATTGGCTATGTGCGGCGTGAATTTCAGCAAGATATCTCCGTAAAATCAATAGTTGTGGCTGTGGAACCAAACCGTGTTAAACGTCAACAAAGTCCGCCGGCGAATGGTGTGCTTCGAAGAAAACGAATCCAAAAATGACGATTTGCCGGCGGAGTTACCTTTAAAATCGCGGGCCGGCCGCCCGTGGTCGGATCGATCTGTAATTACTGGTACATGTGTAGACACTCATTGGCTATGTGCGGCGTGAATTCCAGCAAGATATCTCCGTAACATCAATAGTTGTGGCTGTGGAACCAAACCGTGTTAAACGTCAACAAAGTCCGCCGGCGAATGGTGTGTTTCGAAGAAAACGAATCCAAAAATGACGATTTGCCGGCGGAGTTACCTTTTCAATCGCGGGCCGGCCGCCCGTGGTCGGATCGATCTGTAATTACTGGTACATGTGCAGACACTCATTGGCTATGTGTGGCGTGAATTTCAGCAAGATATCTCCGTAAATTCAATAGTTGTGGCTGTGGAACCAAACCGTGTTAAACGTCAACAAAGTCCGCCGGCGAATGGTGTGCTTCGAAGAAAACGAATCCAAAAATGACGATTTGCCGGCGGAGTTACCTTTTCAATCGCGGGCCGGCCGCCCGTGGTCGG
>CAXHJY010001535.1:22500-32500 GCA_964016885.1 Eledone cirrhosa | reverse complement strand
TACACACACCATGGTTGTTTTCAATGGCTGATAATACCTTACTGGTGCCACTCGAATAAGGTAATTATTTAACCCATAAATGGTGCCCTAACAGGTACTACCACTACGGGCCAGAGCAGACCTGGGAATGATAACAACTAAGAGGTTACTCCACATTTCCCACAGCTCCTGAACTCCCGAACTGGAGCCTTGCCACTGGATGCAGTTTAATGCCACACCCAGGACCATATATATATATATATATATATATATATTTATATGTGTTTGTGTGTGTCTGGAAAAGGTAAACAGAAATAACAACACAATCGGTACAGTATATGGAAGGAATATATATATGTATATTTTTAGATGTATATATATATATATATATATATATATATATACATACATGTGTGTGTCTGTGTGTGAGAGAGAGAGAGAGAGAGAGAGAGAGAGAGAGAGAGAGAGAGAGAGAGAGAGAGAGAGAGAGAGAGAGAGAGAGAGAGAGAGAGAGAGAGAGAGAGAGAGAAGAATCCACTGTACTCAGGCCTTACACAGAAAAACAAAGCAAGAGAGAAAGTGATAAATACGATGAATCGACCCCGGTACTGCATTGAAATTTTAAATATCAACCTCGAAATGATGAAAATTTGACCGTATCGGGATTTAATCTCCGAGCACTATGTATCAGAACAAATATCTAGGCCTTTATTTCAGCTGATACTCTTAACAAATCTGCCAATTTGCCGTCGTCTGTTCAATTCATCCACACACAATTCATCCTAAAATATTATCTCTTCAGTCTGATTTGTAAACGGTGTGCGTAGTTCATTGATTATTTAACTGCTACACCAATGTAAATTATATGTTCCAGGAAATTTCAAAATATATTTTACCATCACTACGAAATTTCAAAATATATATTTACTATATTTATATTAAACTAACACTATATCCTTATCTTTAAGAAATTTAAGACATATATCTTTATTATACGTTTTCTTTTCATATCTAATATACACTGTAATTTTCTTGACATAAATCTGAAATAATTATTACGCGATTTATTAAATTTTCTGGCCATAAATCTATAACAATATTTTACCTCCTTTAATTCGATATATTGCTTATCATTTATACAAGATATAAATCTATCATAGATTGCAGTTGTTGTTGTAGCTGTTGTTGATTTTGTTTCTTTTTTTAAATAGAACTAATATTTTAGATTCAATTGGTTAATTATATAACATTAATTTCTAACTGTATATTTCTGACAAATTTAATTATGAAAAAACAACGTTTAACTTATTCCAACTTTTGGCAACGAATCAAATTGGTTAATTTAAATTTCAAATCAAATTTATCGTTTTAACTGCACCTGATTTGTATGAAATATACACAAAAGTATACAACAGCGAATATTCTATCATACATTCCTTCTCTTAGCCTCTCTCTTGCATTTGATTTTACTTCACAATTCTTCCGAAACCTCCAATATATTTTTCTTAACTATTTACACCCATTCCATTCCTTCAATTGTTTCTTATGGGATTCTGTTTCGTTTGTGTCTATAATTAAAGCTTTCCTTCTTTCATTCGTCTTTATTTCACTGTATATAAAACATTACAATTTATCTACAAATTTTATATCTTGCATGCAGAAATGGATTGAAGCATGATGGATATCATTTTTAACTATGTATGTATATATGTTTATATGTACACAAACACACACTCATATATATAATATATATAAACATATATATATATGCGTGTGCGTGTGCATGTGCGTGTGTGTGTGTGTATGTGTGTGTGTGTGCATGTGCGTGTGTGTATATGTGAGTATTTGTGTTGGGGGTGCATATGCGTGTGATAAATCTAATGTAGATATATCTACAATTGTAAATTAAGAGTGGCGCTCTGAAGAGAATCAAGTCTAAATACAATTTGTTATATACTTCGTACATAGAAAAACAAAAGAGATTGTTTTTACATATTTCATAACTAGTTGACTGTTCATCAAAAGACAAGTTCTCTTATATTTTGCCATGTCTAAAACTGGCAGGAAAAGCATGCAGTGTAATACACATTAGCCTTGATCTTTTACCAAATTCAAATACTTTGATTTGGTAGTATGGGAAATGTGCTATAAAACAACAGAATTGCAGCTTTCTTAAAAAACATTGTACAAAATATACAGTTCAAGGATCGAGTATCTTGCAAAAGAAAAAAGAAGAAAATATCATTATTAAAGAATCGGGGTTTCTGATTTGATATATATATGTGTGTGTGTATGTGGGTGTGCATACATACATATATATATGTATATATATATAGATATAAAGAGAGAGAGAGAGAGAGAGAGTGAGAGAGAGAGAGAGAGAGAGAGAGGGAGAGAGAGAGAGAGTTGTGTGAGTGTTGTCACAGTCGCATTTACTGTGATTCTATTATTTTTGTCTAAACTTGCTATTGCTTTTTTTTACTTTATCGTAATAGACACTTCAAAGAGCTACAAGTGTTCGACCCTGGAAACCCTAAAGTAAATGTATAGCCTCAGGTCTGTAGACTAATAGTTTTAGGTTATGAATCTTTGTGCTGATATGTAAGCCACATCTAAAGGAATATTTATACATTTAACCTTCTAGCAAACCGCTCGACCATTACAACACACGACACAATTTCCGAACAAAAATAACGGACAGACATGAATGCTACCAAAAACACGTGACATACATCAAAGAGTCTCCTTCCTGAAATAGCTATTGAGTGTGTAATTGTGTATGGCTATATATATATGTATATATATTCTTAACTTTTCGACAAATGTGTGTATGAGTTTGAGTCTTGGTGTTTGTCTCAGCTTATAAAACTATATATACATATAATTGTTTCTACATTTGGCACAAGGCTAGCAATTACCCAGTGCATTTAATGGCATCTAATTATTTTTCTATGTATTTGGGTATCTCTCTCTCTCTCTCTCCCTCTCTCTCTCTCTCTCTCTCTCTATATATATATATATATATATATATATATATATATATATATATATATATCTTTCTATCTATCGATAAATCTATCTGTCTTTCCATTTATGTACCTACCTATCTATATGTATTTATTCATCTATTTATCTCTCTATCAATCTGCCTCTCTATATCTCTCTCTCTATCTGTGTGTACATATTTCCCTGTAACTATCTACCTTGCTGCCTATCTGTTTATTTTATGTATCTATATATTTATCTCTTTACTTCGTACTTACCTATCTATCTATCTGTCTGTCTATTCATATATCTACCTACCTATAAACTTAATCCCAGTACTAGCCTAATTCTTTAACTTATCAATCCTGGAAGTATGAAAGGCAAAATTGACTTTGCCAAGATTTGAAAGCAGAATGTAAAGATCTAGAATAAATAGCACAATATCATTTTATCCAACATATAGGTAAAAGGTCCAAGTTTATCATGTTCTGCTTCGTGCTGAGAGTTACGTTATGGTTACATGCGTTTATGGAATACTCAGCCACACAACCGTCAATTTCACGAACAGCCTGTTGATCAAACCATTATGGCACTCATTGTTGAAACTGACGAAGGTCCATTCCAAATAAGAGCTTTCACTCCCTGACTAATGTTTTCAAAAATAGTTCACAGAATAAATATTTTTTCCAAAATACACAAAGTTCATAGACTCCTTTTATTCTGACTTAATACGCTGTAAATATAAACGATAATATCATATTTTTGTTTGGTAGGGATGTTGGTATTTTATCAGGGCCTACAACAAAAAACTTTGAACAATTCTGGATAAAAACATAAGACTTCAAAGCTATGAAACCCATTGCATGATACCTTTCTGTTCTTGTTGTTGTTGTAGGTTGTGGTGGTTGTGGTGGTTGTCGTTGTCAGATTCAGTGTTCGTGGTGGTGATAGATGTTAATCACTGTTCTTTTAGGTCCCTGTGACGCCCAGCCCATCAGATGTTATCTCCTTGTAGATTAACAGATGTGGTAGCGAATGGGTAGAGATCGTTAGAACATAGAATACAGTGCATCGCGATATTCGTTCTAGCTCTCTGCCATCTGAGTTCAAATTCCGCCGAGGTCAGTTTTGCCTTTCCATCCGTCCATCCTTCCGAGGATGATGAATAAAGTACCAATCCACTATTGGAGTTGATTCTTCCTCTATCTCTCTCCAGATTCAGGCGTGATGATGGATGTATTGGTAATGGCAATGGTGGTGGTGGTAGTGGTGGGGTTGATGTTGGTGTGTTGCTGGTAATATTAATGGTGCTGCTGGTAGTGACAGGGTTAAATCGAGATTTGGCTGGTACTTTTTCAGAGACTGAGGAGGGTTTCAAGCAACTTTATAAAGGCTCCTTCATTTACTTGGGGAGCACGGCTATATATATTTTCCGAGCAAAATCAATAACTTAAGAGTTATCGAGATTTTGGTATGATCTGATCCTCTTTAAGTGGCTATATCCTTAAGTTTCTATTTAGAATCCACTTCACATTGTCTATTGATATTTGATCTCTATTTTTCAATGTACTTTCCTCATATTTTCATATTTGATTATTTCGTTTTCGGTTTCGAAGATATCGATTTCTCTGATATCCCAATAAAAATGAACGTTTATTATTTATATTATTTTATATTGTTATTGTGATGATTATATGATAATAATGACTACTACAACAACAGCTACTAGTATACACACTCACATATATATATATATATATATATATATATATATATTGTATGCGGTTGATGGTTGAGAGAAAAGAGTACTCAATACCGAAGTAGAGTTTAAATATTCATTTTATTAAGGCTAAATAGTGAGTCTTTGTACTCTGGAATTTAGCCTGTTTATCACGGGTTCAATTGATGACTGTGATAAACAGGCCAAACTCCAGAGTAGCATGACTCACGATATAGCCTATATAATATATATATATATATATATATATATATAGGTGGTTAGTGTGTGTGCGTATGCATGTGTATTGTGTGCGGCGTGTGTGTGTCACCGTTATTCGTATCGATTGTATATACAACACTATTGATTACGTATACGTATAAATGTGTTAACTTGCAACTCTATTTGTTTGCTTTCCTCATCGTCTGTAAATTTCTATTTCAGTCTTGTATTTCTTTCTCAAAAGTAATTCCTTGCGATGACGATGATGATGAAGATGATGACAATGCTGACGACGATTTTGATGATGATGACGACGATGATACTGGTTGTGACGACGGGGATGATGGAGTGACGATGATGATGGTAGTGGGATGGCGGTGGTTGCTTTGTGCTGGTGGTACTACTTGTGGTAAAGGGGATGACAGTAGTAATTGTGCTAACGATGATTCTGATGGTGACGGCAGTGGTGGTGCTGGTGGTGATGTGGGGGTATTGCTGGTGGTAAAAATGGTGTCTGTAGTAGTTATGATGACGAGGATGTTGATGATGTCGGCAGTGGTGATTCTGGTGGTGAGGTAGGAGTATTGCTGGTGGTAAAGATGGTGTCTGTAGTAGTTATGATGACGATGATGCTGATGATGTCGGCAGTGGTAATGCTGGTGGTGACGGCAGGGGTATTGCTGGTGGTAAAGATGGTGTCTTTGGTAGTTGTGATGACGATGAGAATGATGTTGGAGGTGATTTAAACTTCAATAAAGATTTGTAAATTAGTAATGATAAAAATCATATCATTTTTTATTTTATTTTGCCTAACAGATATCTGTTTTGTAATCTTGTTTTTCAACATATTTACAATGGCAGCCATAAAAAGTAACACCCAATTATTTTGTTTTTTTCTTATTTGGTTGTTTATTTCTATTTTTGTTGTTGTTATATTGTTTTGGGTTTCGTTTTTGTTATTGTTGTTTTTATTTACTAGAATTGTTGTTGCTGCTTTTGTAATAAAAATGGAAGACATGTAAAACAAAATCTGTAAATTTTTTTCATTTTTAAATAGATAAAGAAAATCAAAATCCTATATCAAATAAAGAAGACAAGTAACAATGGCGAAATCCGCATACTTTCATATATATTATTTATATTATTTCAGATACGAACATGACGAATATAACATAGGTTGTTAGTGACTATGGCGCAGATGGTTTATAATCAACAGTATATACAGAACTCGACTTCGTTTGTAACAAAAGCTCCAAAGATTTACGAAAAATTAAATGAAAAGGAAAATACACTCATGAATCTAAAAACCAATCTTTGAGAACAAAAATATTAAAGACAATCGATGCTGGACACTTTTGCAGCATCTTTAATACATTCGTTAATATATCTCTGATGAAAAATATTGCCTATAATATACAAATAGGTTTGAAAGCAATGAAGTTTTTGGAAGGAATTTGTAAAATAAATAACATCTAAACTATAATAAAGGAAGGTCTGCGGGACTGCGTACGGTTTTTTTTTTATCCTGTTAGTAAAATAAGTTGGATTACTTTGAATAAATAATTATTTCTACTTTTGGCACAAGGCCAGAAATTACCCAGTACATTACTGGTACTTTATTTTATCGACCCCCGTATGGATGAAAGGCAAAGTTAACCTCAGCGGGATTTGAACTCAGATCGTTAAAGGACGTAACTATGCTGGAAAGCATGTCCGACCCTCTACCGATACTGCCAATGAATGAATATTACATAATTTATCTACTAAATTTCGTAAACAAAAATAATTTCGTAAAAGTAAATAATTTAAAATTGACTTCTTTTCAAAGTTGCACTTCCGGTATATCGTTGCCACCACCGCCACCACTTCAACTACCATATATATATAGAAAGAGAGAGTGTGTGATGTCAGCACTTCCGGTGGTGATCACTTAAATAAACATACTAATTTTCTGTCACTAATTTTCTCCTAATGCAGTTTATATATAATATCGTCTTTTTTTAATGTATCATGGGTTACGTTACTGATTACATAAGACAGTGTAACAACGTATTCGTCGAATTTCTGTTTATATTGTCAATTACGATTTTATTTGATGTATCATATCTACATGTATATATACTTGCGTATAATATCAATATGCACACTACAGTGTGGTTTTTCTGCTGGTTCTTATAATTTAGCTGTTGTTTGGAAAATAACTTAAAAATGGTTCTGATATATAATTATGACAGAAGGTTTTAGTTAAACAACAACACTTTAATATAAATAATTTCGTATTGTAGTCCCGGAGGTCGGTTTCAGGCAGTTTGGATTCAAAAGGGTTAAGTGACATCCTGTCAAGGGAAAGAAAAATTACTTTACGAATCGTTCTCGTTCACAGCAGAATCTTCAAATTGTTTTATTTAGCTTTGCAATGTGTCATCTGATTTGAACAGCAGCCTGACTACTGGAAGTGAATTTGTGCGCAACAATTGATTAAAATGCCCTTGTTGAACAAAGAACGATTAGAAAATGTTGGTGTAAATCTTTAGATAATGGAAAGAAGGCTTATCGAAATGTTATGTCGACAGCACGATGAGGAAAATCGTAAAAGAAATATATATATATAGATGTGTTATACCTTTAGGACTTCCCATGTGTATATTGAATTTAGTATTGCTCTCAGAAATTCCAAACAGAATAGTTTATTTAAACTACAGGAGTAAATGATTCTTATTCTATTACCGATGCTCAGAATAGGTTTGTATAATCTATCGGCGATGGATTATTGGAATCATTAGAGCGTTGGACATAATAGAGGCGACAGGGACTTTAGGTTCTATAAAATACCAGTAATACCCAAGGGTCGAATGGTTACCCGAGAAATTAAGTATTTCCTGTAGCTAGACCGAGTATAGAATTTTCTCTTCAGAGATACCTTTTGAGACAAACGAACTTTATGTTTTTTATGTGGTATATATATATATCGAGAGAGAGATTTGACAGAGAAACCATTATTGCGTATCTCCAAACTAAAATAAGATTTTGGCGGAGAGGGCGTAATCGAGATTCATCCCTCCATTATCTACCCCTCATCACCATCTCCACATTTTTTTATATATTCCACACTCTCTGCACCTCATATCTTTCCTTTCTTGCTCTTTCTTTTTCTGGATGTCCTTTCTCTCTCTCTCTCTCCCATCCTCTCTCTTTCTTTCTTAATTCCTTATTTTCTGTCCCTCTCTAACTACCCTTTTCTATCACTCTACCTCATTAATGTTCTCCTTTCTCATTCAGTATAGTCGTCCCTTTCTCTTCCTCATATTTTATGATCTCACATATTCTCTATTTGTCTTTCTCTTTCTCTCTGTCTGTCTCTCTCCCTCTCTTTCATCTCTCTCTTTATTTCTCTTCTATGACCATATATATATATATATATATATATATATATATATATATATATATATATATATATATATCGCTCTCTATCTCCCTCTCCTACTCACTCTCAAACTCTCTCTCTCTCTCTCTCTCCCTCTCGTTCCCGCCTCTACAGATCTCTTTATCTCTCCCAATCAGTCCATCACCCAACTGCTGAACTGTTTCCATCAAATATTGGACCTAAAAGTAAGAACGTTTCCATTTTTCCGGTCCTCCCCCTTTCATATTCCCGTATATAAACCGCTGGCCACTAATACGATCCATTACCATTTCCATCCTTAACCATCAACCCGACACCCCCCGTACTTACCAACATCATCACCAATGTGATCATAGCAATCATCATCATCACAATCATCATCAACATCATGGTCATCACAACTGTTATATAGGGCATCATAGTTATATTTTATTTCGTTCTTGTGGTAAATTATTTTCATACTCGTTGCAATCATCATCATCATTATCATCATCATCCACCTGACCATCTACATGATTATTATTATCGTGACCGACATCCTCTTTATCAACACCACCACCATGACCGCAACGACCATCACCACCATCATCACCATTGCCCTCACCATTACCACTACCATCATCATCATCATTACCATCACCACTAGCACCACCATTAGCAGCAGCAATAATTCATAGATTACTTCCGCCAATCATCTTCCCCACCAATATCACCACACCATCTCACTCGTCAACAACTCTGTTAACCATACTACCACTATTACCACACACCACCACTATTGCCCCATGCCACCACCATTACCACATGCCACTACTCCAGAAGGGATCTGTGTGGAAGCCTCTCAAATAGAATGGTTCAGCTCTGTAATATATATACATTATTGTGACTAGAATTATTGTATGTCTGGTCGTCTCTGTTGTGTTCCATCCTTTATTTAAATTTGTCGTGTCATATGTGATTTGCATTTGGATAGTTTTGGAATGTCTTAACTTTTTGTGTGTAACCTAATGTTTTATTTCATTTTCAATATGTATACAGCCTCCGAAGTGCGTCGATCAAAATTTTTTGTAATATTTAGTTAATAATTTTTACGTTCTGAGTTCAAATCCCGTCGAGGTCAACTTTGACATTCCAGTCACATACTTATGTCGATATGATCGGCTTTAACATTTCCCCAATTTATTGTGTCCTGTGCATAAAATAGAAAGAATTAAGGGCTGTAGATTCAGAGAATCGTAAGAACGTCGACCAAAATGATTTACGACATTATTGACGGCTGTTTAAGTTCTCCGTTCAAATCCGAATACAGTTAACTTTGCCACTCATATTTGCGGTGTCGATAAAATAAATTACCACTCACGTACTGATGTCGATGTAAGCAAATTTCTCTTCACCTGAAGTATTTGACCTTGTGTCTAATTTAAAAATAATTATTTAGGGCGGTGGATTTGAAGTACCGTTAGAACGTCGAACAAAATACTTTGGAATATTTGGTTAAAAAATCCTGAGTTCAAATTTAATTTACATCCATCCTGGGTCGATAAAAATAGTACCAGTTAAGTACTGGGATTGACATAATTGACTTCCTCTTCTCTCAAATTGCTGGACTTGTGCCAATGCTAGAATAATTTATTATAAAGGTGATGTGAGGTATAATAGGTAGAGCGTCAAACGAAATGCCTTATGGTACTTAC
>CAXHJY010001535.1:12500-20000 GCA_964016885.1 Eledone cirrhosa | reverse complement strand
ATATATGTATATATATATATATAAAATATATATGTATATATATATTTATAAAATATATATGTATATATATATTTATAAAATATATATGTATATATATATACATATATATACATATATATATATATATATATATATATATATATATATATATATATATATATATATTGGTAAACGGAATAGAAAATGCTGACAAATTGTTCGCAGATGAAAAATGGTTTAATTAGGAATAAAAGAGTATTAGTAATTGTATGGGTTAGTATTCAGTTGTGGTTTTAAGTTTTTAAGTTTTTACCGGTTGCGCATTTCTAAATGTATATATATACATACGTTTAACTTTATGTATATATTATGACCAACTTAAAAATATATACAGATTTTTCCTCTGTTGTAATGTCGCCAGACTTCAATATACATGGAATTTCGTTCATTCCGAAGTTATGGCGAAAGTATATCATTAGAATAAGCTCAATCAAAACTTATTAACCTAAGAAGCCAGCTGAATATAAACGCACATTCCTTCAATTAGTATTTAAATGTCATATCATTTAATTGACTATTTTATTATTTGTATTTATTTGTCTGTTCAATATTTATTTTGTGTTTCCTAGCCTCATGTCAACCGTTTAGGGATAGGTTTCCATTTTTGCTTCGAGATCCTCATCTTTGATCACGTTTTTTTTAATCGGCCATCCTCCTCAATAAATACATTAATCGCCTTAATAATGGAGTGGTTAACCTCTGATCATTGTAAAAAGTACTGCTAACAAAATTACTGTAGAATTTCATGAAAAATCAAAGAAATCATTTGCTCAGTTCGTGTAGCCAATTATGGAGGTCACACTCGGACGGTGGAAGCTGTAATGCGAACGAAAATCATTCCTCGAACAATTCCCATTAATGTTATTTATGTTACTGCTGTCATTGTGATTCTCATTGTCGTTGTTGCTGGGAGTGGCAATGGTAGTAGCTGTGTTAATGATGCCAGGGAATATTGTGTGTATATATATATATATATATATATATATATATATATATATATATATATATATATATATATATATATATATATATATATGCATATATATATAGAGAGAGAGTGAAAAGGATATGAAAACAGAAATTGAGAAGACAAAGAGAGAAAGGGACAAAGGAGCAGAAAGACAAAGGGGAGTAAAAAGGAGAGAAAGAGAAAATGAAGAGAAAGATAAAAGGGCCAAAAAAGTTAATGGGCGAAATGAAATATAATTAAACTTAACTATACTCTTTCCCCTATTCCCTCTCTATGTAAATTTCTCTCCCTCTCCCTCATCCATGTACTTATTTATCTCTCCTTTTCTCTCAACCCCTCTCTGTGCCTTTCTCTATCGATTCCCTTTTCCATCCTTCCCTTTCTATGGCCCTACTCTCACCCACATCTCATCTCCCTCATTATTCCTATCTGTCTTTCCATTCTTTCCTCTCTATGTACCTCTCTCTCTTTATGTCCTCCCTGCTCTCTCTCTCTCTCTCTCTCTCTCTCTCTCTCTCTCTCTCTCTCTCTCTCTCTCTCTCTCTCTCTCTCTCTCTCTCTATATATATATATATATATATATATATATATATATATATATATATATATATACATATATATATATATCTTTCCCAACTTCGTCTCCATTTCCACCCTGCCCTCTCTATGCCTCCGCCATCTCTCTCTCTCTCACTCTATGCCTCTTTTTTGGTATGTGAATAAAGATAATGTCTGTTTACTATTGTAATGAAATGAAACAGATCCCCCTAACTTATAGAAGAGGACATATAAGGCCTTCTTGAGAGTAGACGGAGTGGGGAGGTCGTGTCATGTCATTTATCGTTTAGCCAGCCACAAATACCACGACTGTACAAATTTTATAAGTATGCATATTACATTTATTGGCGCGATTTACAGAAAAGATAAGCTAATGACAAACATATCGGCTTGTATCATCTTGGATGACGGTGATTGTTAAACTTATTAACAATTTCAGTACAGTACAGTCATTATAGAAATATTTTCTTCTCTCATTGAAGCCTATACAAATATATGCGCGTGTATGTATGTGTCTCAGCGTACATTTGTGTGTATGTGTGTCTGAATATCCATATGTATATACATATATACGAATATGTGTATATATATATTGCACCAGCAAGTGTGTCTGTAACCGGAGTGCTTAACAAAGTAATGTAATTTCTTTTAAAAAATGTACAATCTTACTCCATCTGTAAAAAAAAAATGTACTCATAAAAGGGATAATATGAAACTTCATAATGACTGGAGAGCTGGTAGCATTCACCATTTAACCAGTTATTGACACTGCAACTCTTTGAATATATGCATACATCAAACACAGAAGCCTTGCTTCGTTGTTAAATGCCGTGTTAGCTATACAATAGACCCACATTTTACACGGCCAACTAGGTGATTAAAACCCACGTATGTCCAAGACCCTCATTTAAAAGTCTTTCTGTATTTCGATGTTTTGAAGAACACATAATGTCGAGTTCGCTGAAGAAAACTAGGAAAAGAATGATAGTTGTTAGCGATAAAGTTTTTCCCTCCTTACATTAGAAGATACGGTTTCATGTGGAACAGGGCGTCAAGAGTTATTTAAAATCTACTTGTGTTCAAGATATTTATTTATATGTACCTACCTAAGTTACAGCGATGTGTTGGAGGAGGCATACCATTAGGTTCTGATTTCAAATCCCGACTGCGTTAGCTTTGCCTTTCATCCTTACGGGGTCGATAAAATAAAGTACCAGTCACGCACTGGAGTCGATTTAATCGACTTTCCCCTCCCCCCCAAATTACTGGCCTTGTGCCTATATAAGAAACCATTATTATTATTATTATTAATGTCCTTGTTTTCCTTATTGATGACACTCAAATATAATGTATAATGAAATGGTTTTCCATTCTTCCAACAGATGGCGTCAGTGTCTGACTCTTTACAAGATTTCAGATAACCATTGTGAATAAGAAACGAATAACAGATGAATATAATAATCATCGTCATCATTGATTTCTTTTGTAATAATAATAATAATAATAATAATAATAATAATAATAAAGCTATTGAAGATTATACAGATATATAGAATAACCTTGATTATAATAGTTTCTATTGAAACACCAGTCAACACGGCTACCAGTGATTTTTCTATTATAAAAACAAAAAAAATGTACTATCTGCTGCATTATTATTATGGTGTCCATCTGACAGAGGTTAGTATTAGTTTAATTAAGAACGGGTTGTTGTTGTTGTTAAAGGACGCAAGTCTGATGAGTTCAGATGTTAGCTTGAAGCGAGATTACAAATAGATAAGCTAAATACAGCTAGATTTAAGCTTGATGTCAATGGCGTATGAACACAATGTTGAACTGGGAGCGGAGGAGCGTGAGTGGACAAAAAAATTTTCTTTACGTGTATTAATATTCTTCGTGTCGAAATTAGAATGACTGAGATTTATACAAAAATCAATATCTGTCGAAACTTTTACAATATCAAACTTGAAATTAGTTGACTAACTGCTCAATTATGCGTGAATGGACGATGTCGTTTGTAGGAACAGGAATGCAGTATAGGTTCGTCGTAATCACGGCTGGCTTTAATAGAGCAGTCATCTAACCCACCGGAAGCATGTTGAGAGTGATAGAGGTCATTCGTAAACTTAACATGGTGGAAATTTCAGCGTTTCTATGCAAACACAATTTATTTTTAATGACACCAGGTCTCTGGAAACTTAAATCAGTCATTTGTAGAATTTCAATCTAGTCGCGTTTTTCAATCATGATTCAACTTTGATTCTACTGCATTCATTCACTGTTTTCACTCTAAAATAGGGTTCCCGAAGCAGGTCAGTTTCCAACCTTAGGGGTCGATGGGACTACGGGATGTTTGACTGCACTTTGCGTATAAGAAATAAGAATATTTTTGAAAAAGAAATAAGAATATATATAATATAAGAGAATACAATACTTGTCTATAAAGGTTTCATATCCATTACTCTATTACTGATATTTATATATATATACACATGCGTGTATAGTAATATGCACCATTATCTCGTGCGTGTATAGGCATAAACAGAGAGAGGGGAAACGAGAGAGAAAAGGGTATAGAGAGAGATGGAGAATACTGGGCTGGTGTTATATCGGCCCTGAAAAGAGGAGAGGCAAAATTTTGTTCAGAACACAAAGAACTAGAATGGATATCACAGGGAATTCTCTCCAACGCTATGAAACAGCCATTTCGTGCTTATACATATATACAGGCATGTGTACGTTAATGTCTATGTGTTTGTATACGTGTGCCTGTTTGTTTGTAAAAAAGATGTGAGAGTATAAATGTCAGGGAGCAGGTCAGATACTGGCTGGAGATTATTGTTGGCTATGTGCAAGTGTGTGTTTGGTGGTGGTTAGTTGACCAGCGCAGAGGGTAACGCAGGATAACACGATAGGTGTGTGTGTAGGCGTACACATGTTTGTGAGAATATGTACACAAAAAGACATATGTACTCTAGGTCAACATTATATACATTCATATGTGCACATGTAACAGCACACAAACGAGTTGACACACATACACAATCTTTAGGTTGTGAGTTCGATTCCTGGACCGGGCGATGCGTTAGATCCTTGAGCAAGACACTTTATTTCACGTTGCTTCTTCTATCTGGAGCTGCGACCGATACATAGTACTAGCAACTGGAAAGACCAACGGAAACATTGTTTCCTCGGTCCGATTTGACGAAAGTCGATCGTTCCTTTTTTTTATATGTATATATATATATATGTATATATAGTTATATATTTATGTGTGCATGTGTATGTATGTATGTGTGTGTCCATATGTACGTATATTCCCATTAAAATAAACCTAAATGTACGCAATTACATATATATATATATATATATATATAAACATACACACATACATATACATATATACAAACACAAATACATACATACATACATACATACATACATACATACATACATACATACATACATACATACATACATCTACACGTATAGCAATCCATAAAGCTGCAATGCTATTTCTCACGCCTCTCACAAAATGAAGTAAAATGGAGGGAAACACTCTATTCTCAATTGTTAATTATTTGTACCAATAGTCGGAATGACAGCTGTCTACTCTTGGCTCCAAGACTCTCATTTTGTCTTAGATATTTTCCATAGCTTCTTTTGTTAAACGCGCCCGAATCTCCTATTCGTTATCAGATCGTGAACAGAATGGTAAAGGAATTTCAAAAGAAAACGGAATTTGAGAATGGAAGTAAAGAATAAACAGAGAAAAAAAAACAGAGAGAAAAGTGCAAGACGTGCAGTAAATCTGTTATTGGTATTTGACGGATATTTTATGAAAAATGTGGTCGACAAATTGTCAATACGATTCTACATCAGGCTTTTTAACTTGATGCAAGCTATGATATATGTAAATTTTAAACCGGGTCCAATCGATAATTTTAAGGCT
This sequence comes from Eledone cirrhosa, assembly GCA_964016885.1. NCBI lineage: Eukaryota > Metazoa > Mollusca > Cephalopoda > Octopoda > Eledonidae > Eledone > Eledone cirrhosa. The sequence continues at coordinate 14,481 of CAXHJY010001535.1, read as the reverse complement.
TCTATTTATAATTTTTGGGGAGGTTTTATTTAATTTTTTTTCACCAGCGTAATATTCGGGATATCAACTCTACTACTTTTATATGTATGATTATACGATTATGCTAACGTATGTATGTAATTGCGTACGATTATGATACATACACTCACACACACATATTCACATACACATACTCACACATACACATACACACATATATATATATATGCATTTGTGTACATATATATATATATGTGTGTGTGTGTGTGTGTATGTGTGTGTGTGAGTGTGTGATACACACACTCACACACACATATTCACGCACATATACTCACACACACACATGTATATATATATGTATTTGTGTGTATATATATATATATATATATATAAAGAGAGAGTGAGAAAGAGAGAGAAGGAGAGAGTGTGAGAGAGAAAGTGAGATAGAGATAGACACACACAGAAACGCACAAATATGTATATATATATATATATATATATACATATATATATATATATATATACACATATATATGTGTGTGTGTGTGTGTGGTTCCTTTTTCTTTGTTCTTTACCTATGTTCATTTCCAAAACTGAACCTAATATGACTTTGTGATTTTGCATTTCTGCGATATTCTCGTTTATTTTTTAACTGAAAATATACATACACATACATACATACATACATACATACATACATACATACATACATACATACATACATACATACATACATACATACATACATACATACATGCATGCATACATACATACATACATACGTACGTACGTACGTACGTATGCATGCATACATGCATGTATGTATGTATGTATGTATGTATGTATGTATGTATGCATGCATGTATGTATGTATGTATGTATGTATGTATGTATTAATATTCTTCTTGTTTAAATTATTAAATTAGAATGTTTTATGCATAAATCGATATTATCGAGATCATATTTGTCATTCATTCTTTCAAAATTGATAAATAAAGTTCAAACCAAGTACTGGAGGCGGTTCTTGATCTATACTCGATTTTCGCTATCTCTCTTTCTTTGGTAGACACTAGTTTGGATGGTAAAAACGTGCCTTATATAACTATGGTGCCTCTACGATTGAATCATGTGTTTAAGGACCCACACAGGCATTGATGTATAAGTATTAACTATGTGTGGAGTCCGGTCAAAAGATAACATTTGTTCCAGCTGTTTGGTTTCAAATCCTGCCGAAGTGAACTTTGCCTTTCATCTTTTCGGGATCGATCAGAAATGTCTTCAGTCAATGAGACAATGGATAGGTGGAATTGTTAACGAATCGGACAGGATGCTTTACAATATTTGGTCAATCGGGCTACATGCCCGCCTTTTTCTGTTAAGATTTACGAATCGACAAATAGCACCGGAGATGTAGTTTCTTTTAGCCGATACTTATATATATATATATATATATATATATATATATATATATACAGAGACAGGGGTGGATAAAGAGTCATGTAGATAGTCAGATAGATAGATAGAAAGATAGATAGATAGGTATGTGCGTGCCCTTTTGCGTTAACTATGATTATATTTCATTATAACATCTTATAAACGGCGGTGGATTGGCAGTATCGGTAGAGGGTCGGACGCTATGCTTTGCAGCATAGAGTTATGTCCCTTTAAGGTCTGAGCTCAAATCCTGCCGAGGTTAACTTTCCCTTTCATCCTTATGGGGTCGATAAAATAAAGTACCAGTAATGCACTGGAATGATTGATGGCCTTGTGCTAAAAGTAGAAATTATAACATCTTATTGCTCTAACCATGAATTCATTTAATTTTTATCGAGCTTTGCACGAACAATGCCTTTTAGTCAGATCTGCGAGCTATTTCTGTCTATTATCATTTGAATTTTAAGTATTTTTAACGTCAATTTCGGTAATTAGAGTTCATTCTATAAAGTTATTTTTACAAGCAAAAACAGTAACTGACGTCACGATGTTTTTAGCTTTTTCTATT
>CAXHJY010001535.1:0-2500 GCA_964016885.1 Eledone cirrhosa | reverse complement strand
CGCGCCAGTTTGTGTTTGAATTTCTTTTTACTTAAAAAAAGGTGGCTCACGAAGGCTTTTTTTTTGTAAATGTAATTTGATTAGTTATAAATGAAATTATGACTAACGTAAACAAGTACATTAAATTTCGCGAATATTTACGAATTTATTTTGTAGCCTTTTAGAGATTTTGTGCCAAACAAAAGATAATGGTCAAGAAAATGGGATGGGGAGAATTGTTCTAGTTCAGTGAATAAGGCTGGTGCGCTGGGTGTCAGAATTCAGACTTTCTATTGAAATAAAGAAAGTAGAGATATGTATGTTTATTTGTGTGCTTGTGTGTGGGGGGGGGTATTGTTAGCGTGTTAAGATGGAAAGAATATATATATGTGTGTATATATTGAGAATATATATATCTTTTTCTTGACCATTACCTTTTGTTTGGCACAAAATTCTCTAAATGGCTATAAAGAAATTCCAAATTACGGGCGCGAAATTTAATGTACTGGTTCACGTGACAGCCATAATTTCATTTATAACCAATCGAATAACATTTTTTTAAAAAAGCCTTCGTGAGCCACCTTTTTTTAAGTAAAAAGAAATTCAAACACAAACTGGCGCGAAAGCTGATGTGCTTATTGACTGCATCAACCAACCAACCAAACTTCACTCATATATGAAAACACAACCTGAGCCCCCCCCCCCCTCTTTGTTTGAAGGACTTTGTAACGCGAACTTGCGCGAAATTTATTATATTTATTCACCAAACAACCAAATTACTTCTCTAAAAACAGGGCCTTTCGAGCCACTTTTTTCCATATAAAACAGAAGTAACATTCAAAGACCAACCAGATGTGAGAAAAAAAACAGACCCTCCATCTCAATTGTACATTTGAAAAGCAGAAGAACTGCGAAACCGGTAAAATAACCAAATAAATATATATTTAAAAAAAAAAAGACTCCAGTTGCATTTTCGATTTATCTTCTTTCCTTATACTTTCACTCATGTTGGTCACCTCCGTTATTTTTCATTTGTAAAAAAAACTTCACTTTCTAATATATATATATATATAAGAAAGTGCAGTTTAGACTACTCCATTCAATGGAAAGCCATCACTAAGTCCAACCCATACGCAAGGGGAAATCCGTCGTGTGGACTATGTATTGATGAACGAATAAATATTTAAAGAGATTATGCAATAGTGATTGCCTAAACACGAAAAATGAATTCTTCACACGTTGTCCACACGTCTCGAAACACGTCTTACATAGCTACAAAGCTCCGGATTGAATCACAATAACATCCTAATTTTCTTATCAACTAGAAACTTTTCGGACTTTCCCAGTTATCTCCCTTACCAATCTCGCAGGCTTTTTAGTATTGCCTGTGTGAAGTGACGGTTTCTGCGCATGCGCGTTCGTACGGTTGTTCTTCCTGTTCCCTATAACCATGTCCATTACGAGCTGAGGATCCGCTAAGGTGAAACAAATTGTTCTCGGTATGGTGAACTAACTGTTGTGTAACCACTTCTACCTAATTCGTCCCATGGACTGAGTGCTCTACCACTACGGATATTACCTTTCAGTGTTCTACCACTATATATATATATATATATAGTGGCATGTATTATGTAGATATGTATATATGTAGATAGGTATGCATATATATATATATATATATATATATATATATATATATTATATATATATATATATATGCATACCTACATACATACATAAAAAAATACATACATACATAATATGAATCATACATATACATACGTCTAAACATACATACATATATACATATACACATACATAAATTCATACAAATACATGTTCACCGGAATGTAACATAAAAATTGAATTAAAATACAAAGGCGTATTTGTTATATTTGTATTATTATTTCTCCTACACTTTTTAATTCTATTCAATTCTTATGTTCAAAAATATGTGTGTATATGTGTATATGTATTCCTATTTATGTTCCTATGGAGATATACTACATACAAATATATGTATATCCACATAAATCCAGAAAAGCATGTAAACTATGTATACATATATATGTGTGTGTGTGTGTCTGTGTGTACGTACGTCTATAAGTATTTACCTCTATATTCATATACATTAAAGTATAATTATATATATATATATGTGTGTGTGTGTGTGTATAAATGTGTATATGTGTATATATATATAATATATATATATACATACATATATAGTATTTTTCTTAGATTTATCGATATAAAGTACTTTTCTTTAGATTCAGTTCATTATACTGTATATTACATGCTTCATTAGATATTACCATCCCTCCTTTCATTGTATATATTTTAGCTATTGTATAGTTCTATTATTATATATAGGTTGGAGATCTTTTTATTATATTATATGCACTACTTGGTTATATATCTAATGTTACATTACATTATATTATACTGTGTTATATTACATTATTTTATATTATATAGTGTATCTGTCATTGTGAATATATGTGTGTGTATTTGAGTATGT
>CAXHJY010001533.1:12500-15000 GCA_964016885.1 Eledone cirrhosa | reverse complement strand
CGAAAATTTTAATGTTGCTGTGTTTGATGATGTCAGTGATGTCATTAATATAGATGATGAAGAGAAGTGGGCCCAACACAGTGCCTTGTGGGACTCCACTACTGACTTTGGCTGGGCTTGATTTGACTCCCTCAACTACAACATGTTGGGTTCTGTTTGACAGGAAGCTCTTGATCCACTGCAGCAGCTTTCCAGTGACACCAATATTGGACAGCTTTCTCAGTAGAATGTTATGATCAACCCTGTCAAAGGCCTTGCTGAAATCAAGGTAGATAACATCAGTGTTGGAACCCTCTCCCAAGGCTCTCAAAATGTCATCAAAGTGATGCAGTAGTTGCGTCAGGCAATCCCTTCCATTACGGAATCCATGCTGGTTGGAGTTCAGCATATTGTTACTCTCAAGGAAGTGGGTCATTCGCGATCTCACCACTCGCTCAAATACCTTAATGATATGAGAGGTGAGTGAGATTGGACGGTAATTCACGGCAAGGGATTTGTTTCCCTTTTTGAAAACTGGGACAACAGACTGGGATAGAAGGTTTTCTGGCACATATCCAGCATCCAGTGAGTTCCGCCACAGATTGGCAAGAGGAGAAGCAAGTTGGTGTTGACACGCCTTCAAGACACAAGCAGGGAACCTATCGGGACCTACTGCTGAATTATGCTTGATTTCCTTTATTGCCGCCAAGACATCAGGGGCGCCAAACGTTATGTCCGATAAGGTGTAATGGGGAGTAACATCGCCGATACAGCCCAGATCGGCCATATCAGGATTGCTGAAAACAGAGCAGTATTGTTTCTGCAGTATCTCACCCATGGTTTTAGCATTGTCTTGAAGAGTGCCATTTTCATCAATTAGAGGGCCAACAGTAGAGCCAGTGATTTTGTGTTTTTTTGCAAATGAAAAGAACACTTTGGGATTGAGTTTGATCTTCTCAATGGCCCAGGCCTCTTCAGCTCTTCTCTGATTGTTGATGAGGGACATTATGTTGTTTTGGAGGTTATGTTTTTTAATCTCTAGTGATGAAATGGCAGTCAAGTTGATGTGTTGCTGCTGACAGTATTTCAGCTTGTTGATTTTTTTGTTCGTTCTCTTAATTTTTCTGATGAGTGTTTTTCTATTTCTAGGGATTCTGCTCTTAGATTTGTTTATAGTTCTTAATGGGGTGTGTTTAGCACATATGTTTGTAACAGTGTCCACAAATGTCTGCCAGGACTTTTTGATGTTAGTGGGTGTATGAGTGTGCGTGAAGGACCAGTCGACATGTGCAAGATCATGACTGATCGCTTCCCAGTTTGCATTGTGGAAATCCATAGCGTCAATCGGATGGACAGGAGAAATGACATTGGGTTTGTATATTGGACGGTGGAAACTCAGATCACAGAGAACCATGTCATGATCAGAGAGTAGAGTTTTCTCCACTGCAATATTGTGGATATTGTCAGTGTGATTGCTGAAAATTAAGTCTAGGACGTTTTTGTGGCACCTCGTTGGTTCGAGCACTAGTTGGGATAGGAAGAAATCATCCATGAAGTCAAGAAGCGATTCCACAGCTTCCCTGTCAGAGGTTGAGGCAGAAGAACCTGGTGGCAGGGTGTTTGTGGACCAGTCAACTCCGGGGAGGTTGAAGTCCCCCATCATCAAGATGTTGTCAGGGTGACACTCTTGGATGAAACACTTTATGCTGTTGAGGCATTCCTTGAAGCATGGTACAGGCGTTTGGGGTGGCCTATAGAGCCCAACTACTAATAGGTTGTTGGTTTGACTGAATACAGTGACTGCCTCACAGTATCCATTAGTGAATATGTTCATAGCCTCTGTTGAGAAAGAATTATGGACATAAATGGCAGTTCCGCCCTTTCTTCTGCCAGCGCGATCAGCACGGATGGCTTTGAAATTTTTCACTTTCACCTCGGCTTCCAAGTGGAGGTTACTGAGATGGGTTTCAGTGAGGACGAAGAAAGGGATGTGGTTTGGATGGACATCAATCCAGTCCTCCAGGAATTTGATCTTCCATTTTTGAGTATTGGTGGAAGGGCTGATGCCTTGGGCGTTAAGCAAAAATGTAGAGGCGAGAGTGGATGGTTTTAATTGTTTTGGTGTGTTGTTAATTTGTTTGTTTGTTAATGGCAGCAATGGGAGTTTGTGCAGTGGGGTGATAGTGGAGGGTGGTGCTGGGTGATAGCTCGAATGTTTTTTTCCAGTTCTTTTGCCAGATTCATTATGGCTAAAAAAGAGGAAGAAGTTTCCTGTTTAGAAGACTGTTGGTGACTGTGGTAGTGGTTATTTTTATGTAGGTTATGGTTTTTGTTTTTGCTTTTATTTTTAATTTTATTTTCATTTATCCGACTGGTCCCCGGGAGATGGGTAAAGGGACAATCCCGGTCTAAACACAATCTGTCTCGCAGGGAAAAACGGCAGATTTGTGGATTCCTTGTTTGAGTTATTGGTGGTTGTGTTGGTGTTAAATTAGAGTATGTATTATGGTGGTGGCTGTTT
>CAXHJY010001533.1:2500-5000 GCA_964016885.1 Eledone cirrhosa | reverse complement strand
TCTGAGACGAGGTTAGCTGGAGATGGTCATCTTACGGAATTTTGTGGAGAATATACATTCTTCTGGAAAGGAAGAGATGAAGGAACCAGAAGAGAGGCTGGGGTAGGATTTGCTGTTAAGACTGTACTGGTGAATAAATTGGAAGAATTCCCAGTGGGGATTAGTGAGCGTCTTATGTCCATGAGAGTTCCGCTGGACAGGGGAAGATATGCTACCCTGGTGAGTGTGTATGCTCCAACTATGAATTCTGTCGATGAGGAAAAACTGTCCTTTTACCATGCCTTGAAAGGTGTTTTAAGAAATATCCCTCAGGCAGACAAAGTCATCGTGCTTGGTGACTTTAATGCTAGAGTGGGTAGGGATTTTAACACATGGAATGTAATCGGAAGGCATGGGGTGGGAAAGTGTAACAGCAATGGTATGCTCTTGCTGCAGATGTGTGAGGAGCTGGATCTGTGTGTTACCAACACCATGTTCCAACAAAAGAACAAATTCAAGACCACATGGATGCATCCTGCATCTAAGGAATGGCATCTTTTGGACTACGTCCTAGTCAGGATGCGTGACAGACAGGATGTGCGGTGTGTTCGTGTTCTTCGTGGAGCTGAGTGCTGGACGGACCACCGCCTGGTACGCGCAAAAGTGAATCTAATCACCAAACGTAAAATCCGGGCTCCTGGTGTTGCCCTGCCCAAAAGATTGAATGCTGCTCGTCTTAAGGATAAAAATGTGAAGAGGACATTGGAAGAAGAGATGCAGGCTGCAGATCTTGGTGAGGATTGGCCGACCCTTAAAAAGTCGGTTTATGATGTAGGCAGACGTGTTCTGGGATTGGTGCAGAGAAAACATCAGGACTGGTTTAATGAGAAAGATGTGCATATAGATGACTTGTTGGCTGATAAGAGGCGCGCTCTGTCACGCTACTTGACGGCAAGACCACAGGAGAGGAATACGTTGCATGAGGAGCTCAGGGATGTAAAATCACGTGTTAGGCGGAGTCTTTCTCAGATGAAGGATCAGTGGTGGAGTGAGAAGGCTGGTGAGATACAAACTGCGTCTGATTGCAATAACACAAAGCTGTTGTACAGTCTCTTGCGTGAGGTTTATGGACCGTCTTCTTCTCTGGTGACACCGATTCGCAGCAGGGATGGCAAAGAACTTCTTCGTGACTCACAGGGAATTCTACGAAGGTGGCGGGAGCACTTTGATGATCTTTTGAATCAGCCGTCTGTCGTCAGTGAAGATTTCCTAAATCTCATTCCGGAAAGTCCTGTGAAAGTAGCTCTCGCAGAGCCTCCGACACTTGTGGAGGTTGCAGTGGCTATTTCGAAGCTGAACAGTGGAAGATCTCCAGGTATGGATGGCATACATGCTGAGCTCCTACAATATGGTGGTGAGAGACTCCTGCAACATCTTCACTCTCTGTTTGGAAGGATATGGGCTAATGAATCCGTGCCTGAGGACTGGAGAGATGCAGTAATGGTGGTCTTGTACAAGGGAAAGGGTAACAGGAATGATTGTGGGAACTACAGAGGTATATCATTGCTTTCTGTCGTGGGGAAAGTTTTATGTAGGGTGCTTCTGGACCGTCTGCTGACACACATTGCAGATTGTGTCCTTCCTGAAAGTCAATCTGGTTTTCGTGTTGGACGCGGCACTACTGATATGATCTTCTCAGCTAGACAGCTCCAGGAGAAGTGCATTGAACAGGGCTTGGATCTGTATCAGGTTTTTGTCGATCTGACAAAGGCTTTCGATACTGTCAACAGAGATGCATTATGGAAGGTTCTCCAGAAACTTGGTTGCCCTGATAAGTTCCTTGCTTTGGTTAGGTCTTTCCATGACGACATGAAGGCTTGGGTTAATGTCGGAGGTAACATGTCGGAGCCTATCTCAGTAAAAAATGGAGTGAAACAGGGGGATATTCCAGCACCGACCCTGTTTGCCATATACTTTGCAATGGTTTTCTGTATTGCATTCAGGAATTGCGAGCATGGTGTTTACATCCGATATCGAACCTCAGGCAGCATATTTAACATCAGGCGCTTTGCTGCGAAGACAAAAGTATTTACATCAGTCATAAGAGACCTCTTGTATGCAGATGATTGCGATCTTGTAGCGCACACAGAGAGTGATATGCAGCACATTTTGAATGTATTTTCTGACGCTTGCACTGCCCTGGGTTTGACTGTCAGTCTCAAGAAAACCGTCGTCATGTACCAACCTGCACCTGGTAGGCAGTACACTGAACCAAACATCTATGTGTATGGCAAACGACTTGGAGTGGTTGATCAGTTTGTCTACCTGGGAAGCACTGTCAATCGATACGGCAACCTTGACGGTGAAATCTCACTTAGGATTAGGAAAGCAAGTGATGCTTTCGGAAAGCTAGAAAGGCGACTCTGGGGTCGGCGAGACATATGCAGGAGGACAAAGGTAAAGGTGTACAGGGCATGTGTACTCTCTTGTCTTCTTTATGCCTGCGAGACCTGGGTCACAT
>CAXHJY010001532.1:107500-110832 GCA_964016885.1 Eledone cirrhosa | reverse complement strand
TGCTAACTACCTCCCAAATATCCGACAGTGACTATATAATTATTGCAGGTGACCTAAATGGTCACGTTGGACAACATTGTGATAATTAGCGACCTCTTAGTCAGGACGAGACGTACTCGACAGCAGAAGAGGACTATCCTCAGGAGAAAAATATGGAAGCTAAAGGACCCCACAGCCAGAAATAAATTTCAAAGCATATTACTTGATGCTTTCGACAGTAAGGAAGAACATTTAGAGTCGGACAATATAGAGGGACAGTGGGAATTTCTGAAAGCAAACCTGCTGTTGGCGACAGACGAAGTCTGTGGCTGGAGCAGGCCTGTAGGCAGGAGGAGAGTAACATGGTGATGGAACAGTAAGGTGGAGGGGTCAATTAAGGCCAAAAAGCAGGCTTGGAAAGTATGGCGGGATGGGGGAAGTAGAGAAGACTATCAAGTGGCCAGGAGGGAAGCTAGGAGACAAGTGTACTTAGCAAGAAGGGAAGCTGAGGAAAGAAAGTTCAAGCATGTTCTACAACGCGATGACCAAAAACGTGAGGTGTTCAGGATTGCTAGGCAATGCGTCAAGGAAAACCGTGATATTGTCGGGGAGAAGTGTGTACTTAACGATGATGGCATACTTGCCATCACCGACGCTGATAAGAAGGTAGCTTGGAAGTGTCACTATGAAAGGCTACTAAATGAGGAGAATAAATGGGAGAAAGACAGTCTCCCCCATATCGACCCAATAGAGGGACCAGCAGTGTTAGTCGAGGGGAGTATAATAAGTAAGGCAATCAAGGATATGAAGACGGGTAAGGCGGCTGGCCTTCAGAAATAGTTGCTGAGATGCTGAAGGCATCTGGCATGGTGGGACACACCATGGGTCACCCGCATAGTTAACCAAGTCGTACAGAATGGGGTTGTTCCGAAGGACTGGCATAGCAGCATCATCGTTAACTGTTATAAGGGTAAAGGAGACGCCCTAGATAGGAGTAACTATAGAGGCATTAAATTAATCGACCAGGTCATGAAGGTCACGGAAAAAGTAATAGCGTAACTAATCAGAGAGAGAATTGACCTAGATGAAATGCAGTTCGGGTTTGTGTCAGGAAAAAGTACCACAGACGCTCTTTTCATAGTACGACAACTACAGGAGAAGTACCTAGCTAAAGGTAAACCCCTCTACTTAGCTTTTGTCGACTTGGAGAAAGCCTTCGACAGAGTCCCCCGCTCCATTATCTGGTGGGCTCTTAGAAAACTAGGCGTTGACGAATGGCTTGTGAGGGCTATACAAGCCATGTATAAAGAAACAGTCAGCAAGGTTAGAATTAACAACGAATATAGTGAAGAGTTTAGCGTAAAAGTTGGCGTCCATCAGGGCTCTGTTCTCAGCCCACTACTATTTATTATTGCCCTTCAGGCTATAACAGAGGAGTTCAAGACAGGCTGCCCATGGGAACTCCTATACGCAGACGACCTGACACTCATAGCGGAATCAATGGCCGAGCTAGAGAAGAAATTCCAAACATGGAAGCACGGCCTAGAGTCAAAAGGACTTAAAATTAACCTGGCTAAGACCAAAGTACTAGCTTGTAGGAAAGAAAACAAGGCGGCGGTCCCTTCTGGGAAATGGTCGTGCTCGGTGTGTAGGAAAGGCGTAGGTAGAAACTCCATTTTATGTCCTAAATGCAAAGTATGGGTGCATAAAAGATGTAGTGGGATCACAGGTAAGCTAACTAAGAACATAGATTTTACATGTGGCCGGTGCTCTGGTGCAATAAGTAGCAGCAAGTGCCCACAAAATACTAGCTCTTTCAATTGCGCAGAGGGTTCTATAGAAATAGTGGACAGCTTCCGTTACCTGGGCGATAAAATCAGCAGTGGGGGAGGGTGCTCTGAAAGTACTGTAGCTAGAGTCAGAACTGGTTGGAAAAAGTTCAGAGAGCTTATACCACTATTAGCTGCTAAAGGGTTCTCACTAAAAATGAAAGGCAGGTTGTACGATGCCTGCATACGAACAGCAATGCTGCATGGCAGTGAGACCTGGGCATTGTGTGCAGAGGATATACGCAGACTAGAGAGGAACGAAGCTTGCATGCTCCGCTGGATGTGTAACAGTAATATACGTGAACGGCAAAGCATAAACGAACTAAGGAAAAAATTAGAGATAAGAGGGATCAGATGTTGTTTACTCGAGAGAAGGCTACGTTGGTATGGACACGTGATGCGCATGAAAGTCGATAGCTGTATAACAAAGTGCAGGGCAATAAAGATAGACGGTAGTCACGGAATAGGCAGACCTAGAAAAACTGGGACGAGCTGATAAACTCCGACATCACACACTTACACCTCTCCAAGACAATGTCACTGGACCGAGACCTTTAGCGGTACTCAGTAACAGAGAAGACCCGCCTTACCTAAATATATAGTAAAACCTATTCCCACTTGAGGCAAGAGTGATTGTCTTGCTCGCATAGGACTGTCTGGCAGGTTTTCTACAGTTGGATGCCCTTCCTAACACCAACCACATTTACAGTGTGGGTCTGGGAGGGTTTTACCGTGTTGCCTACACGGCCACATTACAGCGTGGACTGTGTGTTTTTTTGTCGTGACACCTACACGATCTCATTTGTTTCGGCCTGGATGGCGCGGCACCAACATAACTTTACATAGAACGGGGTGGTGTGGATGAGGTGGGGGTGGGGTGGTGGGACGGGGTGTATTTTGTTAGAGATGCCTACTGGCTGGAGTAGGTTTTACTATATATTTAGGTAAGGCGGGTCTTCTCTGTTACTGAGTACCGCCAAAGGTCTCGGTCCAGTGACATTGTCTTGGAGAGGTGTAAGTGTGTGAGGTCGGAGTTTATCAGCTCGTCCCAGGTTTTTCTAGGTCTGCCTATTCCGTGGCTACCGTCTATCTTTATTGCTCTGCACTTTGTCATACAGCTATCGACTTTCATGCGCATCACGTGTCCATACCAACGTAGCCTTCTCTCGAGTAAACAACATCTGATCCCTCTTATCTCTAATTTTTTTCTTAGTTCGTTTATGCTTTGCCGTTCACGTATATTACTGTTACACATCCAGCGGAGCATGCAAGCTTCGTTCCTCTCTAGTCTGCGTATATCCTCTGCACACAATGCCCAGGTCTCACTGCCATGCAACATTGCTGTTCGTATGCAGGCATCGTACAACCTGCCTTTCATTTTTAGGGAGAACCCTTTAGCAGCTAATAGTGGTATAAGCTCTCTGAACATTTTCCAACCAGTTCTAACACTAGCTACTGTACTTTCAGAGCACCCTCCCCCACTGCTGATTTTATCGCCCAGGTAACGGAAGCTGTCCACTATTT
>CAXHJY010001532.1:90000-95000 GCA_964016885.1 Eledone cirrhosa | reverse complement strand
TATAGACATTTTTAATAAAGCCCTTAAGAACAGTGGTTTTACAGAACAAATTTATTATTTACCTACTCTCCCCCCCCCCCTAAAACTAACCACAATAACAGGAAAAGGAAAATTATTTGGTTTACACCCCCCTTCTCTCTAACTGTCAAAACTAATGTAGGAAGGAAAGAGTTCAAGGAATTCCTTGAACTCTTAGATAAACATTTTCCTCCTAATCATAGATATTATAAGATATTTAATAGGAATGTAGTTAAGATCAGTTACTCTTGCTGCCCATCTATGAAGTCCAAGATCACTAATTCAAATCATACGAGAACAAATCCAGGATGCAGTTGCAGGAAGCCGGATGAATGCCCATTGCAGGGCAAATGTAACACCAAATCTGTTGTTTATGAGGCTAAAATAACACCTTTAATCAACAACCAGCCAGCCAGGAGTGAGCGATATGTCGGCATGACCCAGGACAGGTTTTACTCACATGTCGCTTCTTTTAAGCACTCCGATAAACGAACAACAACGGCCCTCGCAAGTAAGGTGTGAGAATTCAAGGATAAAAACATCCCGTACTCTATCGATTGGTCTATTTTAGACCATTCGAGGGAGTACCAAAGGGGCACAAAGAATTGTTCTTTGTGTACCACAGAAAAATATAGGATTTTACTAAACTTGAAAGCCACTTCTGCTTGCCTGAACTCAAAGACCGAGATCTTCAGATGTTGTCCTCATCTGAAATCACATCTGATCTGTAACTGGATTGACATTCCTATGATAACTCAACCGCCTTGAACTTCTTCTCTGCTTTTTACTTCTACTACGGTTTTTTTACCTGCTGAATCCACGTTCTGTACTCTTGTATTATCTTTCTCCCTTATCTCCCCTTATATTTAAACCTTTTCCTATGTCATTTTTCCCCACTATTTTTTTGCCTTACCCTTCACATAGCAAAAAAAAATGTATTTTTAGATATTAATTTTTTATATAATAGCCTCAAAAAAGGCTTGAGCTCTGCCGTAGGATCAGGCTTCTTCCTATGTGTGTGTGTATATATATATATATATGTATATATACGTTTTTGTATGTGTTTGTATTTCTGTGGTTGGGGTTTTGTGTGTGTGTGTGTATGTATATATATTTATGTGTGTGTGTGTGTATATGTATATATGTATAAGGGTGTATGTATGTGCATTATTATATATAGTGATTTGATGATTATTTTCATTGATCTCTTGCTCCATGAACTTGTCGAGTGCTCTAGGTCTGCCATGGGCATTTATACCCTTTTCTAAATATATATATATTTTTATTTATTATTTGTCGTATTCCAAATTTTTTTTATATATAAAATATTTATTTTATAATATTTATGTTCTTTCTCATATATATATATAGAGAGAGTTATATATGTATATGTATGCGTGTGTGTGTGTGTGTGTATGTATGCATACGTATGTGTATGTATATATGTGTAAGTATGTATGTGTATATATATGTATATTTTAGAGTTAAATAAGGTTCATATGAATTATCTAAGAATGAGTTTTACACACACACATATATATATATATGTGTGTTTGTGATATGTACGTATTTGTATGTGTATAATTGTATGGCTATGTATGTATATATATATATATATATATATATATATATATATATATATATATATATATATATATACAGTGCCCCGCAAAAGTTTACAACACATTAGGAAAAATGCGGTTTTAGGTATTTTTAATAAAGTTAGGGTAATGAAAATTTAACTACCGATAGAACATATAATGAGGCATTTAATGATACAATCATAGTTTTAAAAAAATAACAAGGAAATAACTCATGAAGAAAAATCAATATTTTTATAACGCAAAAGTTTACAACACATTTATTAAATCATCTCTTAATATTTTGTAGCGTAACCTTTGTTGCTAATTACAGCCTGTAGGCGTTTGGAGTAGCCTCCTACAAACTTCTTGCATGTTTCTTGGCTAATATTTATCCATTCTTCACAACAAATTTTCTTTAGTTCAGGGATATTTTGGGGTTTCCTCTTTTGAATTCTCTCCACAAATTTTCGATCAGGTTAAGATCTGGAGACTGACATGGTCATTTTAGAACATTTATTCCATTCGTACTTAACCAAGATTGTGTTAGCTTTGCAGTATGCTTTGGATTGTTATCTTGTTGAAAAAACTAACCTGGCTTTAAGCTGAGAGAATGTGCACTTTGATGTAAATTCCTTTGGAAAATACCTCTATCATAAGTGCCACCCATTCTTCCTTCTATTATTTCATTGAATTGGCAGTATCGGTAGAGGGTCGGACGCCATGCTTTCCAGCATAGTTACGTCCCTTTACGATCCGAGTTCAAATCTCGCCGAGGTTGACTTTGCCTTTCATCCTTACGGGGTCGATAAAATAAAGTACCAGTAATGTACTGGGTAATTGCTGGCCTTGTGCCTAAAGTAGAAACAATTATTTCAATATTTCCTACTCCTGTGGCACTAAAGCAACCCCAGACCATGATTGATCCACCTCCAAATTTTACAGTTGGAATAGTATTCTTCAGCGAATATTCAGTACCCTTCTTTCTCCAGACTTTTGCCACAGCATTTCGACCAGAAAGTTCGATTTTTGTTTCGTCCGACCAAAGTACACCTTCCCAAAATGACGCAGGTTTGATGAGATGCTCATTTGCAAAGTTTAATCAACGAAGAACATGTTTCCTCGTAAGAAGTGGTGTTTTCCTTGGAGACCTCAAGAAGATATATCGATGAAGTGAACGACTAATTGTATCTGTGCTCACTTTTACTCCACTTTCTTCTAGGTCATCCTGAAGATTTTTATGAGTACACCGGGGTTCGTTGCCAACCTTTCTCGTCAATAACCGAGCTGCACGTTCCGTTATCTTTCTAGGACAACCAGAACTAATTAGAGGACAGATGGAATGATGAGATTTCCAGTGACGAATTATTGTACCAACTGAACTCAATGGCACATTTAACTGACAAGATATCTTTCTATAACCAACACCATTTGTATGAAGGTCTACAATGCGTTTACAGAGGTCTTGATCAATCAGTTTATTTTCCCCATATTGTCCATGTTTACAGGACGGTTGTCAATGTTTACAGGATGGTTGTCAGACAAATAATGATGTAATGTTTTTAATAGTCCTTAGAAGTTACCTTAAACCTAATCTAGAACATTCTACTGAATTTTAAATCTGAAAATTTAAGAATTTTCTTGAAAAAAAGCGATAAATATAAAATGTGTTGTAAACTTTTGCGTTATAAAAATATTGATTTTTCTTCATGAGTTATTTTCTTGTTATTTTTTTAAAAATATGATTGTATCATTAAATGCCTCATTATATGTTCTATCAGTAGTTAAATTTTCATTACCCTAACTTTATTAAAAATACCTAAAACTGCATTTTCCCTAATGTGTTGTAAACTTTTGCGGGGCACTGTATGTATGTATATATATATATATATGTGTGTGTGTGTGTATATTTATGTGAGAGTGTGTATGTATTTATTTTAACGTATGTATGTGTACGTGCATTTGTGTGTATTGCTTACCACGTGTGTTTTTTCATTTATCTGTTGCCTGTATCGCTGTCAACTTTATAATAGTCTTTATTTTCTTTTTTGTCTTTTTATTATTATATATATTTTTCTTATATTTATTTGCGTGTGTGAATATGTAGAGGTGTGTGTATATTTTTCTAATTTTGTGCATGCATATGTATGCATGTATATATGTGCGTATGTATGTGTATGTATACGTGTGTATATACGTATGATTGTGTGTATGTATGTATATGTATGGGTATGGCTATGTATGTGTATGTGTATGCATATATATATATATATATATATATATTTATATTTTTATATATATATATGTGTATATATATGTGTGTGGTTGTATATATGTATGTGTATGTATATATAAACACATGTATATGTGTTTATGTGTATGTATATATAAACACATGTATATGTGTGTGTGTGTGTGTATGTATATATATATATATATATATATATATATAATGTGTGTGTGTGTATTATATAATTGTGTGTGTGTGTGTTTGCATATGTGTTTTTATTTTATTTTTCCTTTCCTTCTTTCTCCAGCCTCACTTTCATATAGATTGCATTTTTGTTTTTAGAATCCAATATCAATAAATACACCAGGATTTTTTCATTCTGATGATTGAAAGCAAAATTTTTTGCTTTTAAGAAACGACTGGTAAATGGAATAATTGCCTTATGTTGTTTATTACATAACTATTAAGCTCTGTTACCGACATAGAGCACTCTTTTTTCCTGGACTTTTCCGACGGAATTACTTCATTTATATATATATTTCTCCCTAAAAATGAAAGGCAGGTTGTACGATGCCTGCATACGAACAGCAATGTTGCATGGCAGTGAGACCTGGGCATTGTGTGCAGAGGATATACGCAGACTAGAGAGGAACGAAGCTTAAATGCTCCGCTGGATGTGTAACAGTAATATACGTGAACGGCAAAGCATAAACGAACTAAGGAAAAAATTAGAAATAAGAGGGATCAGATGTTGTTTACTCGAGAGAAGGCTACGTTGGTATGGACACGTGATGCGCATGAAAGTCGATAGCTGTATAACAAAGTGCAGGGCAATAAAGATAGACGGTAGCCACGGAATAGGCAGACCTAGAAAAACCTGGGACGAGCTGATAAACTCTGACCTCACACACTTACACCTCTCCAAGACAATGTCACTGGACCGAGACCTTTGGCGGTACTCAGTAACAGAGAAGACCCGCCTTACCTAAATACATAGTAAAACCTACTCCAGCCAGTAGGTATCTCTAACAAAATACCCCCACCCCCACCCCATCCACGCCACCCCGTTCTATGTAAAGTTGTGTTGGTGCCACACCATCCAGGCCGAAACAAATGAGATCGTGTAGGTGTCACGACAAAAAACACACAGTCCACGCTGTAATGTGGCCGTG
>CAXHJY010001532.1:12500-82500 GCA_964016885.1 Eledone cirrhosa | reverse complement strand
GCCTTTCATCCTTACGGGGTCGATAAAATAAAGTACCAGTAATGTACTGGGTAATTGCTGGCCTTGTGCCAATAGTAGAAACAATTATTATCATTATTATTATGTGGATTGGCAGTATCGGTAGAGGGTCGGACGCCATGCTTTCCAGCATAGTTACGTCCCTTTACGATCTGAGTTCAAATCCCGCCGAGGTTGACTTTGCCTTTCATCCTTACGGGGTCGATAAAATAAAATACCAGTAATGCACTGAGTAATTGCTGGCCTTGTGCCTAAAGTAGAAACTATTATTATTATTATTATTATTATTATTTGCCTTTCAAAGGCAGTGAGGTGACAGTATCAGCAGAGTGTCTGATAACAAGCTTTGTGGCATATAGTTACAGCCCTTTACATTCTGTGTTCAAATCCCACTGAAGTTAGCTTACATCTTTGTGGGGTCAATTTAATCGATTTTCCCCTCCTCCCAAAATGTTGGCCTTGTATCTAAATCAGAAAGCATTATTATGGGATTGGCAGTATCAGTAGAGGGTCAGACGCCATGCTTTGATGCATAGTTACGGCCCTTGCCATTCTGAGTTCAAATCCCGCCGAGGTTAACTTTACCTTTCATCCTTATGGGGTCGATAAAATAAAGTACCAGTAATGCACTGGGATAATTGCTGGCCTTGTGCCTAAAGTAGAAACAATTATTATGGGATTGGCAGTATCAGTAGAAGGTCGGACGTCATGCTTTCCAGCATAATTACGTCCCTTTACGGTCTGAGTTCAAATCCCGCCAAGGTTAACTTTGCCTTTCATCCTTACGAGGTAGATAAAATAAAGTACCAGTAATGCACTGGTTAATTGCTGGCCTTGTGCCAAAAGTAGAAACAATTATTATTATCATTGTTGGCTTGGTAGCAGCAAATTAACAGAATTGTTTGAACAATGGTAAAAATGCTTTGTTGTATTTATTCCAGCTCTTTTCGTTGAGTTCAAATCCCATTTAGGCTAAATTTGCCTTTCAGCC
The DNA here is from genome assembly GCA_964016885.1 of Eledone cirrhosa. NCBI lineage: Eukaryota > Metazoa > Mollusca > Cephalopoda > Octopoda > Eledonidae > Eledone > Eledone cirrhosa. The sequence continues at coordinate 81,491 of CAXHJY010001532.1, read as the reverse complement.
TTCTGGGGTTGATAACAGTCAAGTACTGGAAGCAATTTAATCAACTTTCTCATCTCTCCAAATTGAAGTTGCATAGGTGAGTGTTGGTCTCACAATTGTAACATTGAGTTACAATACCTGCAGTGAGCAGTATGTTATTTTGTTTAGTAAAACACTTCATTTCACATTACTTTTCATGTTAGAATTCAGAAATCTCATAAAAGGCCAGTTAAACCTACATAGGTGTGAACTGCAAATTTCATTTTACCACCTCTAAATTGTTGGCCTTGTGCTAAAATTAGAAACCATAGTCTGTATCATCATCATCATCATTTTACGTCTGCTTTTCCCTGCTTGCAAGGGTGGGACGGGAACTGATTCTGGCTTGATTTCTACAGCTGGATGCCCTTCCTAACACCAACCTCATTTACAGTGAGTGCTGGGTGTTTTTTTTCCGTGGAGTGATAGGGACCCCAGTCCTATCATCTCATTTCTACAGCTGAGTAAACTGGAACAATGTGAAATAAAGTGTCTTGCTCAAGGAAACAACACATCACCCAGTCTGAGAATTGAACTCACAACCTTTCGATTGCAAGCCCAATGCTCTAACCACTACTGTATCCAGTTTAGAATAAGGCACACTATATCCCTGCATATTGTAAGAAGTGACTAAAATGAAAGGTACTAGGAAGGGCATCCGCCTGTAAAACATTGTTTCAAAAACGTCCCTACTATGCTAACTCCTGCTTTAGCAGAGATTTGGAACCCTGCTAGAATAACCCTTGCTTCAGCAGAGGAAATGACATTAAAATACTTGTGTAGAAATCATCATCATCATCATCATCGTCATCACCATCACACATCCATTCTTCCACGCTTGCATGGGTTAGACAGGTTGTCCTGATGTGGGCAATGCCAGGTCAGGTGAGCATGTCTTGCTCACTGATTTTGGCTTGATTTCTACAACTGGATGCCCTTCCTAACCCTAACCTCATTTACAGTGAGGACTGGGTGCTTTTTTACCGTGGCGCCTACACGACCACTTTACAGTGTGGACTGGGTGCTTTTTTACCGTGGCGCCTACACGACCACTTTACAGTGTGGACTGGGCGCTTTTTTGTAGTGACACCTACATGACCACTTTACAGTGAGAGGGGGTGGCGGCATACTGTCTATATGCTTCAGCTTCGGCTTGTATCTGTGGGAAGTCGGGTCTTCTGTATTACTGCGTAACGCCAGAGGTCACAGTCCTGTGTCATCACCTTTGAGAGGTGCAATTGAGTAAGGTCAGCTTTTATCACCTCTTCTTAGGTCCCCCCACGCCAAGGCTTCCATTGACTTTTAGTGCTGTGCACCTTTTTATGCAGCTGTCATCAATTTGTTTATGCTTTGCCATTCGCGTATATTACTATTACACATCCATCGGAGCATGCAAGCTTCGTTTCTTTCTAATCTATGCACGTCTTCCACAGACAGCGCCCAGGTCTCACTACCATGTAACATTGCTGTTCATATGCATGCATCATACAGTCTGCCTTTCATTTTGAGGGAAAAGCCTTTTGCAGCTAGCAGTGGCAGTAGCTCCCTGAACTTCTTCCATCCCGTTCTTACCCTGGTTACTGTACTTTCAGAACACCCACCTCAGCTGCTAATTCGGTCACCTAGGTAGCAGAAGCTGACTACTGTTTCTACAGAGCCCTCCCAGAATTTGGTAGTGGTTGTTTCCTGTGGCCGTTTGCTGCTTACTGCCCTGGTGCAACTGCTACATGTAAAGCCTACATTCTTAGCTAAGCTTCCTGAGATCCCACTACATCTCTTGTGTACCCATAGTTTGCATTTGGAGCAGGAGATGGAATTTCTAACTACACCTTTCCTACATACTGAGCAAGGCCATTTCCCTGAGGGGATCTGGATTCTGTTTTCTCATCTATGTTTAATGTATGTTATTTTAGATATCTGGGTGCCACAGTATTACACCCAGTACATTCTGTATAGTGGTTAGCGTTTGAACAGAGACAATATAGGGTAGCCAGGTAGAGATGACTCCTGAAGACTCTTCGGTCATGCTGAGCATGACATCTCCAGTGTTGGTGCCATGATCAAATGTAAGCAGTACACTCTGTAAAGTGTTGGTGCCTAAATAAAATGCACCCAGTACACTCCTCAAAGTGGTAGTGCTGGTGCCATGATAAAAATGAACACAGTACACCTTGCAAGTGGTATAGCTGGTGCCATGATAAAATACACCTAGTGCACCGTAATGTGATTGGCAACAGTTAGGGCATCCAGCTATAGAAAGCATGTGAAAATATGGAATGTATGAGTAGGATGAGGTCACCTTGATCCATCTAATCTCTGACTGTGACAACCCGCAAAACCTATGACAACGTGGAAAAACTGACCTAAAATGATGGTGATGTTTACTATAGTACTTTGTAAGAACGACTGAATGTAATATGCTAAACTTTTGAACATCTTTTGATTAGAGACAATGAAGATTTTTTGGATAACCTGATGATGTGTTTTCTAATTTTATAACAGATTGTGTCTGTGTGTGTGTATATCTCTCTCTGGGTGTCTCTGAGAAAGATACATGAATGGCTGAATTTTTGATGACATAAAAGAAAGATGTGGCACTTCCAAACTTACATTTTAGCCTGTTTGTTAAGGCTTTCTTATAAACAATGAAAATCACTGCAACTCTTTTCAAAACATTAATCAGGATACACAAAATATAATGTCACTTGTTGCACTTGCAGTAATTCTGTGAGAAATATGAATTACGAGGAATTCGCGGAATTTTTCCGAAAATAATCTATTTTTCAAAAAATATGATTTACCTTCAATTTATTTTTCTACATAGTTGCCATCCAGGTCAATACACTTCACAAGGCGATGCTTCCAGCTTTGTAAGCCGTCTCTAAAGAAAGTTGAAGGCCTTGTTCGAAGCCATGTGTTGGCAGTGTTTTTAGCTTCTTCAACACCACTAAAACGGTGAGCACTTCCCATCGAAATTCTCGAAGAACTTCTTTTGCAACCCGCGCAGAATGCACTGGTGCATTGTCATGGTGAAACAAGATCCCACCATGAAGTTTCCCTTTTTGTTTCTTGACTAATGCCTCTTTCAGCTTCCTTAAAACATTTGCATAGTAAGCTCCTGTCACAGTTCTTTGACCTTCAAGATAATCTATTAGTATCACCCAATCTGAATCCCAGAAAATGGTGGCCATCACTTTTTGATCCGACATTTGAGATTTGAACTTGATTGGCCCCGATGATCCACGTGGAAGCCACTGTTTTGACTGCTGTTTGGATTCAGGATCATACTGGTAGATCCAGGTTTCATCTCTGGTGATGATTCTGGTCAGGAAATGCTCTTCATCAACTTCAATTTTGTTTAATATCACCAAAGACAGATCACTTCGAAGAATCAGTTGATCAGGGCGCAACGCTTTTGGGACCCATCGCGCTGAAAGCTTGCTTAGTCCCAAATTATCATGCAGAATTGAATTTGCCAAACCATATGAAATGTCTAAGGACTTAGCTAACTGATTAACTGTTATTCTTCGATCTTCTTCAATTAAAATCTGAGCAGCCTCAACATTTTGGTCCTTTTTTGATGTTGCTGGTCTTCCACTACAATGGTCGTCTTCAAGGTCGTCTCTCCCTTGTTTGAATCGCTGAATCCACTTTGAGGCAGTAGTACCGTAAACTTTAACTAAAGCCTCCATAATCTGTGTCCCTTTCCATTTGAGTTTCACCAGAAACTTGATATTCGATCTTATCTCAAAATAACTATTTTCCATTGTTCCAAAAAGAGGTTTTTTAAAGAGTGTCAGTACTGTACAATAGTCCGCGCATAACTGACTGCAAGTGACTAATAGCAAGGTAAACACCCAGTGACAATGTTCTGACATGTTTAATATTGTTTTAACCTGATTTTTTTCTTGCTATGATAAAATTCCGCGAACTTTTTGATCCCTCCTCGTATTTATCTTCCTTATGAAATCTAAATACTCATATATGCAGTGTTATATTACAGTTCACATTTTTCACTCTTTAACATTCTGTGATGATTTAGCAGAAAATATCTAAATATGAATTTTTAATCCAAATCTTGATACTATTTATATTTGTAATTTTAGACTAGGTTTAACCTTTTTGATGCCAGCCTGACCAAAATATGCTTTCGTTCTCATCATCATCATCATCATCGTTTAACGTCCATCTTCCACGCTTGCATGGGTTTGGACGGGAATTTTCCCACTTGAGACAAGATTGGTTGTCTTGCTCGTATAGGACTGTCTGGCGGGTTTTCTACGGCTGGATGCCCTTCCTAACACCAACCACATTTACAGTGTGGACTGGGAGGTTTTTACCGTGTTACCTACACGGCCACATTACAGCGTGGACTGTGTGTTTTTTTGTCGTGACACCTACACGACCTCATTTGTTTCGGACTGGATGTTGTGGTACCAACATAACTTTACATTGAAAGGGGTGGTGTAGATGGGATGGGGGTGTATTTTTGTTAGAGGTGCCTACTGACTGTAAGTTTCACTTTGTACTTAGGCAAGGCGGGTCTTCTGTATTACTGCGTAGCGCATGAAACAAAACCACTCATTTTAAAGTGTTCCTATTTAAATTAAAATCTTGCAATATGATTGATTATACATAAGAACCTTTTGTTAAGTTACTACCTTAAGTAATGAAATAATTAATTTTAGTAATTCCCTCAAGATTCTACATAAATTAATTAAAATACAGTGTATCTCATTAGAAATATGTTAATAAAAGAGTTAAACATTTAATGTGATGCAGCCAATTATTCTAAAAATAGAGTTGCAAATGCATGGCTCTTAATTTATCACATAGCAATTAGAAAAACAGGTTCACTCAAAATATGTGATGTATAGAAAAATGTTTATAATTAAATGCAATTAGTATCATATGTTGAAAGTCAAAATATTTTTATTAATTTATCTATTAAATCATAGATATTCGTCAAATAGTTCATATTTAGTTCATTTCATGACATTTTGCCAGTGTTTTCTTTGTTGTTCTAGTTCCTCATTGATTGGTTTGATTTACAATTTTCTAGGTAAGATCAATGGGGTAGAGTTTAACTATTTTTCATAGATGACAGTTTTGTTGGCATTTTTACGTCTGCCATAAAAATCAAATTTTCATTGGAGAATGCTTTTCACCTACAGGACTCCCATTCTACTTTTAATTATATATACTGACCTGGGATTGTCTTCCTCCTATCTTTCCATCCGTTTTTTTGTTGACTACCTTTTAAAATCATCTATTTAGCATTTACATTACTCTATATATACTATTATATTTTCAAGGTGGCTTTAACCTCACATAATTATCTCACATAATATAGAATCTATGAGATTTTGATATTATTTATTTTGAGAACAATACCTTAACATCACTATGAGTGGCTGGTTACAGCCTGTTTGAACAGAAAGAGGTGAGAGAATTCTGGCCGGATATGGCCAATTTAAATCCTAAAGGGTTAATATTTGAACTAAACAAATAGTTTCTCGATCCTTCCTTTTAGCTCATTGTTACCTTGTGTGATGATATGAAATTCATTAATTTTCTCAGCAAGAATAATTATTTTGTCACTGTTTTGCAAGCTTTATTTGGGATGAAAGGGTTAAATTATGCTCCAAACACCAGATTAATAATGAGAAAGTTATATTACAAAATATTTCCAAATTCTTGATTATTTTCAAAATTATTTGAAAATAAACAATTTATTTTATCAGAAATATGATAACAAAAGGATTAAGGTCAAGGAATGAAGGTGGTATATATGCTGGAATTGGTTGGAAATAACAGCAAGATCATTAATAAATGACAAGAAATGTGTTGGGAAAATATTACTATTCCTTAGGATAGACCAAACTTACCTATTCAGATGTGGTGCAGGAGTGGGCTCACAAGTCCCCTGCTGTTTGAATGTGTTTTGGAGTGGATCTCATTGAGAGAGAGGATTTGCTTATTGAAGCTTATGTTGAAAGAAAGGCCTCTGTGAATGGTGCAATTTTATGTGTCGAACAGAGGAGTCTGAATACAGAATCCTTCCTTGATGAAGTCACTGCAGTGTTAGATGTAGTTAAGACAGTCATATATCCTACAGGGAGACTTCAATGTGCACGTTGGTACTGATGACCTGATATGGAAAGGAGTGGTTGGAAGGAACGGTGACCCCAATCTAAATGCGAACTGAGAGGCCTTATTAGATTTCTGTTCTAGTAATGGGCTCTCTATTATGATCACTTTCCTTCAGCACAAAGCCCTCCAAAAATATGCCTGGTATAAGGGAAATAGAGGACAGTAATAGATGCTGTTTATTGTTTCTGATCTCTTCGATTCTGTGCTGGATAATGTGTTAACAGAGTGGCTGAGCTGTCAAATGATTACCATTTAGTTATCTTCTAAAGCCAAGAAAACTCACAAAATAGCTTGACCTACAGGATAAAGTGGGAAGCACAGGCTGATGAGAAAGGAGGTCAAGACCAAGGATGCAGATACTATTGCATCCAAATTTAGAGACCTCCCTGAACAAAATGAGGACGTTGAAATGGAGTGGAGACTGTTCAGCACAGCAGTTTCTGCTTCAGTTAAATACTGCAAGCAAAAGTGGTGTCAGTGACATGGTATTATTTAACTCCCTGGAAGGTGATCTCCACCTTGCACTGGATAAGTTTGATTCCAAGTCTTCTTAAGAAAGCCTCTGCAATGCACTCTGCATGTGAGTAGAGTTCCAATGAAGCAGGTGAAGTTCACGTGATGGTGAAAAGGATGCTGGATTAAATGCAACAATTGCTAGAGCTGGTGCAGTAATGCGCCAGCATCACCACTTGATTATCAGATGAAGGGAGGAGGTGTCAAAGCCAAACTCGCAATCTTCAATTTGGTGTTCGTGCCTACTCTTACCTTTAGTCATGAGTGTTAGGTAATGACCAAAGGATTGTAAATACAAACAGCTGAAATGTGATTCCCCTGAATGATCTTTGGAGTGATGTTATTTGATAAGGTCTGCAGCTCGGTGACCAGTGGGTCATTCTGAGTAGAGATACTACTACTCTGCATCAAGCGATCACAGCTCTGTGTCTAAGGAAAAAAAAAATCATTAGACAAATTTTTGGGGTAAAGCCATTTGGTTGAAGATCCAGAAGTAGACCACAAGCAAGATGGTTGGTTATATAACATCTATAAGCTTGATTGCTTCTGATAGGACCTTCTGGAAGGTGTCTGAGGACTCTGCTCACACAAAGCTCTGAGGAATAGGTGGTCGAAGAAGTATATTGATGCATTTGCTCCCCCCAAGATGTGTGTGTAAAAGTGAGGAAATAGTGAGTGGGAGAGGGAGGTAGAAAGAGGATTTATTTCAGGAATATTTTGACATGTTTATTACATATTAGCAGGTTGAGCAACATTTACAAAAGTTCTTTTGTTGGCCCAGAGAATATAGAATAGTTTTTGACCTGAGAGAGAGGGAGAGAGAACACATACCAATGTGGTTGGTACAGTGCACTTGAGAGAGAGAGAGCACACATACCAGTATGGTTGGTACAGTGCATCTGAGATTTTAACCAAAAGAGTTAGTCATTCATTAGAGTTACTAGCACATATGCACGTAAGCACACACACACACACTACAACAACATCATTTTATGCCAATTATCAGCAGTTTTACCATCTGTGAAATGGTTTTCCAGAGGCAAAAATTGAAAATTTAGCTCTAAGGTACCTAATAGTTGGCAAAAGCTATATATATATATATATGTGTATGTTATATTTTCTACTGAATACAGACAGTTGAAATACATAAAACCTACGTGACTTCCAACCACTGATAGTTACAGTAACAACAACAACATTAGTTTTATCTCATTTTCCTTGCTAAGGCACAGATTACATGTCCAACTACAAGCTTCTCCAATCTGCGCTATCATTTGTATCTTTCATTTTCTACACCATCATCTTTAGCCATGCCTTTCCTGGTCCTCCCTTTTTTCTACTTCCTTCCACTTTCATTTCCTTGACTCTTCTCACTTTCATCCTTCCTCAACACATGACCCAACCATTTCATTCCATTTCTCTTCACAACATTCATCACTGGCTCTATTCCTCTTACCTAGTCACTTTCATCCTTCCCCAACACATGGCCTAACCATCTCGTTCTATTTCTCTTCAAAACATCATTGGTTTTATTCCTACCATCCACAGCAATTGATTGTTTGTCTTCCTTTCACTCAGCAATACTACACTATCTACCAGATTCTCATTTCCATTCTTTCCAGCCTTGTCTTTTGCTCCATGTTCATCATCTTTTTTTCATTCCCATAAAACATAGCACTTATCACACATGCAACATACACCTTTCTCTTCAATTCATTCCAGCCTTCTCTGTTACCCCACATTCATCACTCTTGTTCTCATGGCATCTGTTATACTTCAGCACCTGGGGTTCAAATATTCTTAAATCTGAACACACACACACGCACGCACGCACGCGCGCGCGCGCACACACACACACACACACACACACACACACACCTCTTATGTGATGGAACCTTATACGGCGCTCGCTAAACCTACATAGGTGTGAGTTGCAACAATAATAATATGATCAATACATATATAATACCAATACCCCACTAATCTGCCCAGATCATATGTATAAGTCTTCAAGTTAGGTCCATATCGATAGGTTGATTGGAACGGAACTGGTTGTTAGTCAGGGACTACCTGTGTATTTTTTTTTTAGTCAAATATATTTATATTATGCTATTCATTTTTGTTTTAATTTCTGTATTCTCTTACTGGTTTCAGTCATTAGACTATGGACATGCTGGGGCACAGCCTTGAAGGGATTTTAGTCACCCATATCGGCCTCAGTACTTACTTTTATTTTTCATGTCTGGTATATATTTTGTCTGACTGCTATGTAATGGGACATTAACAAAGAGTAAACATAAATATAGACATTGACACACATATATACATATGTCCAACCCTTGCTGGTATGGAAAAACAGATATAAAACATGATTGTGTGCGTTGGGTTTCCACACAATTTCTATCTACCAAATTTCACTCTCAAGGCATTGGTTAACCTAAGGTTACAGTAGAGGACATTTTCCCAAGGTGCCATATAGTGGGACTGAAATTGAAACTACATGGTTGGAAAGTGAATCCCTTAACCACAGACATATCTGTGCCTATATTAACCCTTTCATTACCATTTTTCTTATGAAAGACACTGCCAGTGTGCTTCAATTAATTTTGAAAATAATATAAATAATTAGAAAGAATTTAGTAAAATTTCTTTCTATTATTAAGGTGGTGTAGGGCAGTGGATTGGCAGTATTGGCAAGAGTGTCAGACATGTTTTGCAGCATATAGTTACGGCCCTTTACATTCTGAGTTCAAATCCTGCTGAGTTTAGCTCTGCCTTTCATCCTTACAGGGTTGATAAAATAAAGTGCCAGTGATGCACGGGTTGATTTAATCGACTTTCTCCTTCCCTTCAAAATGCTGGCCTTGTGCCAAAAGTAGAAACACTTATTAAGTTGGAACATCTTAAAGTTTCTTAAATGATCAAAGGTTACCATATTTCTAAAGAAAGACACTGCTATGATTTTTAAATAATTTTGAAAATATTAAAAGATTTGCAGGGCAGGGATTTTTTTAATATAACTAACTTTGTCATTATTTAGCTGGTGTTTAGAATATAACTTAATCAAGGTTCTTACATAGAAATTTAAGGAAAGGTTTTTAGGTAAATATAAACATATTAGAAGGAAGATGCAGTAGAGGAAGACCACGAAAATCATCGGTGGAGGTGGTGAGAGCTGACCTTGGATCGCTGAAGCTCACAGATGACGAAGGACCGTGACGAATGAAGAGAAGCTGTGCTGAATAGGACCCACCCACCCTTGCAAGCAGGGAAAAGCAGACGTAAAATGATGATGGTGATGATGATTAGAATAAGCAGTTTTGTATCGTAGAACCAGGTGCAGTTTCGGGCAGTTTAGTTTCGAAAGAGTTGATCTTTGAAAATGGTTGTTTTGTTTTTAAATTTTACACAATAAAATATAAAATAAAGAGAAACTAAGTTTTCTTTAGGAATTTACATTAAAAAAATAAAAATTGTTATGACAATAATTTTCAAAAGAATCTATATATACAAATTGATATTAATAGTTTGAGCTCTGTTTTAGAGTCAGTCAGCTTAACTGACATCATAACCACAACAATGACTCCATTCCTGTCACTGAAATAGGTATCAGTTGATTGAAATACATTCTCTATATCATTACCACTATAAACAGTATTCTTAAACACCAACAGCTGTTTTCAAACGTTTTTTACCCTACTAAAGCAAGATAGCCTTCCTGGGTCTCATGATAAACTTCTCTGATATCTCCCATTGTCTGTATTTCTCCTCACCAACCCTCTGGCTTTCATTTCTCCACCATCATTTTTAGCTGTCATTCTTGGTCTTCCCTTTTCCTCTATTTCCTTCTACTTTCATACTTTCTTAACATGTGACCCAACCATATTTGGCTCATTTGTTAGAAAACTACTTGAAACTGCTTCTATGACACAAAGCTGTATTCTTAAATGTTTATATTTATCTAAACCCAATCCATCATAATTTTAGATAAGAATATTTAAGTAATGCTTTCAACACCAGTTTAAATGGTTTTACATAAATCAGGTAGTTTGGTATCAAATGGATTGTTCCAAACACCATCTTAACCCTTTTGATATCAAACAGCTTGAAATCACCCCTTATTCTTATATACAAAGCTGTTTATATTTATCTAAAACCTTTCATCATAATTTTACGTTAGAGCCATTGTTAAGTTATGTCCCAAACAAGCTTAATAATGAGAAAGTTATTTTTACTAAGTCTATCTAAATTCTTGATTATTTTCCAAATTATTTCAAAATCCTAGGCAGTGTCATATGGTAACGAAAGAGTTAAAGTTCACAGTTCAGTTGGAAGTGAAATTAGTTACATTTTCTTACCAAACTGAATCTCAGGATGTAACGGATCTTGAAAAGCGTGTGTCTATGTCTGTGTGTGAAGAGCAGGAGGAACATATGTATGAGAGACAGGGGGAGCAATTAGACAAACTGTAATTCTAGGAAGTATCCATTATGTATTTTCCCCAAGCTTTTCAAATGACACTTCCTGTTTTTAATTAAAATCTTTAATTATAAGCCTCTATAATTACTGTTATTATTTAGTCTATTATTAACACTGCCGCTACCTTTGTCGTACATATTTACAATTGCAAAGCTTTTAATTGTCATGATTACCACTTACAATATGAATTCCATCAGGAATATTTATTCTATCGTCTTGATAACATTAACTATGGATAGCTATCCATAACAACCCTTTCGTTACCATATTTCTAAGGAAAGAAACTGTGGATGGTTTCAAATAATCAAGAATTTAGAGGGATTCTCATTCTTAAGTTTGTTTTGGAAAATCTTAACAAAAGTTCTTACATAAAATTACCATGGAAGATTGATATAAACACTGAAATAATCGGCATTGTATTGTAGAACCAAGGACGATTTTAGGTAGGTTGGTATTAAAAGGGTTCATTTAATTTATAGATGAAATTTTTGCTGCCAGTGAAGGTACATAGCCTAGTGGTTAGGGTGTTGGTCTCACAGTGATAAGGTTGTGGGCTCAATTCCTAGATCAAGTAATACATTATGTACTTAGTTTAAATTGGTTCTTTAGACTGCTGCAAATGATTGAATATGTTTGTGAGATCTCCTTTACCTAAGGCATTGAGGTCATGGGTCCAATTCTTGGACTGGATGGCACATTATGTTCTTGAGCAAGACATTTCATTTCAGGTTACTTTTAATGATAGGACTGGTCCCTTATCATTAAAACACCTAAAAAACATCCAGTGTGTGCTGTAACATAAGACTAGCGTCTATATCATTAAAGCACCCAAGAAACTCATGAGATACAACCTTGTAAGAGACTAGCTAAATCTACTTAGGTGTGAACTGTAACAACATGAAAGGGCTGGGGCGTCCTATCATTAAAACACACAAGAAACTTCCTATTAGATACAACCATGTGAGAGGCCAGCTAAACCTACATAGGTGTGAACTGTATCAACATGAAAGGACTGGGAACTCTATCATTAAAACACACAAGAAACCTATGAGATACAACCTTGTAAGGGGCCAGCTAATCCTAAATGGGTGTAAACTGTAAATTTAATTTCTCATTTCAATTGATTGTGAACTTCGCTTTACCTGTGATATTGAGCAATGTTGTAGATGACTGATTATGTTAAGTGTGACTCACAAAGGGAGAATGTGTTTCCTGTGAATGTATGCCATATTGCCAAGCCTTGTATTTCCTTCTCAACAAAACATGTAAAGAGGGTTGATAAGTTATATCTGTGAAACTTTCACATTTGGTGAATTCCAATACTACGTTATAGTCTCCCATTATTGTGTGTGTGGGAGTGTGTGTGAAGGTGACCCAGTGGTTAGGCTGTTGCACTCATGGTTAATAAGGTTGTGGGTTTATTTCCTGGACTGGAACCCTGTCATTAAAATACCTAAGAAACCTATTAGATATGTCATAAGGGATGCCACCTTAATTTTCATAGGTGTGAGCTGTAAATTTAATTTCACTTTTGAAGTGTGTGTACGCGCGTATGTTTTTCTTTTAATTTTTGTAGTGTGTGTGTGTGTGTGCACGCGCAAGTATGTTTTTCTTTTAATTTTGAGTTTATTTTTTACCAGTCACCTTTCCAGTAGTAAAGAAAAGGAAATTTTAATTATCCCTTGTGCAATTGTTCATCCTTTGAATTGTAAAAGAGTTTTACAGATTTTGAAAGTTCCAGATACCATGGCCATTTGTAGCTTATAAATTAAGGGGCTGCATTCTTTCTCCACAAATCCAAGCTCAGTTATATTTAGGTTCAGGCAGGTTGGTAGCTCCAATAATAATAATAGGTATGAAACTGAACATGTATCTACAAATGTTTAATCAATGGTCCATAGATACCATCTTTCTCTTATATTTTATACTTACATTGAGTGGGCAGCTGACTTCTATATCAAAGCATGTTTTTAATTTGTGGTTCCAAACCAATATCAGTCCGGTTGTGTTTTGGTGACAGTTTTTATTTTGTGTGTATGCATGCACACATCTATGGTTACTGGATGTATTACACAGGTATATGTGGCTCTGAGTAGCCAGATATGTGAACTTTAGTAAGGGTTAACTGATTGTCTAACCCTTTCAAGAAACCAAATTGACTTTTGGTACAATGATGATGTGATGTTTTGAAATCCATAACAGAAAGAAAAGTTATGAAACACTTGTTATATTACTGGGGAAGGCTTTCATCATTTTTTTAAATTTTGTTTTTAAACCTGAGCATAAGAGGAATAACATACAGTATATAGGAAAGGAGGTTGTGCTGGTCATGTAATGTTTGTGGATGATTATTGGTTGAAGTGCCAAAAGTTTCAAGTGGAAGGATGATACTACAGAAGAGGAAGACTTGGGTTTAGAGGAATAAGATGCAGTGTATAGGAGAGGAGGTTGTGCTGGTACAGACATGTGATAGATGATGATGATGAGGATGATTATTGATTGCAGTGCCAAAAATTTCAGGTGGAATGATGATACAGAAGAGGAAGGCCTGAGCATAAGATGTAATGTATAGGAGAGGAGGTTGCAATGGTACAGACATGTAATGTGTATGAATGATGATTGTTAGGTAGTAGTTCTGAGTGGAAAGAAGATGTGGATGAGGAAAACCAAGAAAGACATGAGCAGAGGTGATGAAAGCTGACCTCAAGAAACTATACCTCACAAAAGAAAGAATCAGGTGGAGAGATGCTGCACCGAAGAGTAGAAGGGAAATTGATGATAGTGATGGTGATGATGCCATGTTATTTTATCACTGATCATCAGAGAATATATTATGGGAAATAATGCCAGATTTTCTCATGATGGAAAACTTGCTGTAACTATTGGTCACTACAGACAAGTTTTTATGCTTCCATTCACATGAGTTGGTTCTAATGAAAGACATTGCCTATGGTTTTCAAATAATTTTGAAAATAGCCAAGAAAATGGTGTGATTTAATAATATAAGCTAACTTTCTCATTATTAAGCTGGAGTTTGGAACATATCTTAACAAATTTTCTTACATAAAATTATGATGGCAGGTTTTTTTAGATAAATATAAACACTTTAACACAAAAACAGTTTTGTATCATAGAACCAAGGGTGATTTCAGTTATTTTGCTATCAAGACGACGATGTGGAGGAGCCATTTCAAAATTGGTCTCATCAAAATTACAATAAAATAAATAAATAATATATATATATATATATATATATATATATATAGTGTATGTACATGTACACAGGTTTTGGTATTTGTCATGAACCTTGGGTAATGACCGAAATGATTGAAACTAATAAAAGAATAAATTTGAAAATAAAGAATATCTCAAATATATTTTTTAAAGAATTTTTCTTAAAGAAATATTTTTTATTTGTTCAATTTTTTTCAGATTGAAAATATAGTCCGGCCTTTCAAGCTGACTGACATGGACTACAGGGACATAATGCACCTAATGATAAAAAAGTTTAAGGAAGGTTTGAGTGCAAAAACAAATGCAACTGCCTCTATAAAAATGTTCCCTACATATGTACGGTCAACACCAAAAGGAACAGGTAAGATTGCAATTTTAATTACCGTATATACTCGAATATAAGTCAACCTCACTCCCTATTTTACATTTGAGAAATGGGCAAAAATCCAAACCCTGTTTATATACGAGTATATACCGTAATTTATCTCTCTAAACATTGCAGTGTTATCTCTCATGCATACACACAAAGGAGACATATTCATAAGGTTTACTAGGCTGAAGGTTTGGGGCTTGTCAGTTTTATGTTGTCATTGTTGTAGTTGTAGTTGTAAGGTGAAAAATTGAAGTGCCAAAGAGGGTCTAAAATATTTAAAAGTCTAGGGGTCAGGTCATGGGTTAATGTGTACCTGCACACAGACATGTACATGCACTTGCTTACATACCCACCCACATACAGACTACTGCACACACACCTACATCATATACACTTCCTTCTAAATAAACTTTGTTCTCACCCTGAGATCCTTCCAATGTTTTGCAACTGCTTGCCCTTCCTAGTGCTACCCTTGGGTCCCAAATAATTGGAAGGGAGGTGGAAAATCAGTAATTTTTCTAGGTTGCCTCAGTTGCTTTATTTTAAAAACCAGAATTAGTCGTTTAGTTTACATATTGAGACCCCAACCCACCCTATTTATTTTATAACATGGGTTTTCTAGTAATGTACTTTTTTTGTCATGTATAATGTTTTTTAATGTTTAAAGAAAATTAACTGTCACAGGAATGCTACCACTTAAAATAAAATTCCGCTAGAGTTCTTTGACATTTCAGCAGGAGTGCTGCAGGGTGACACTCTTGCCCCATTCCTTTTTATCATTGCATTAGATTACGCCCTTAGACTCTCAATTGACAAAATCAATAACAAAGGTATAACCATCAAACCCCGCATAAGCTCTTAGGCACCCCTCGAAACATCTCACTGACCTTGACTTTGCGGATGACATTGCACTTCTTACAGATTGCCTAGAAAATGCGCAACAACTTTTGACATCTCTCCAGGAAGCAGCCACCCTCATTGGCCTTCATCTCAATGAGGGTAAAACAGAGTACATATCAAACTGTACAGGCAACAGCATCAAAGCAATCAATGGCTGTGATATCAAGCAAGTCGAGGATTTCAAGTATCTTGGGTCCTGGATCATGCATGGACTCTGAGGAGGATTTTGCCACCAGAAAGGCCCAAGCATGGTCAGCTTGCAACAAGATGGATCGAGTTTGGTGCTCAAATCTTTCCAACCACACCAAAATCTGACTTCCAAGTAACAATTCAACCAATCTTGCTATATGGAAGTGAAACATGGATGCTTTCATCCAAACAACAAAAGTGCCTTGATGGCACTTGCACTCGCCTGCTTCGACGCATTCAGAATATAAGCTGGCAACATCTGCCTTTGAGAGAGATATATGCCAGCCTCCTACGCATATCTGTTGTACGTAAAAGGAGAGTAAGATTTGCTGGCCACTGCCATCGTGCCATCTATAAGGCTGTGTCCCCATTAGTGGTTTGGAAACCACAAGCAGTCATTAATAAAAGGGGATGCAAGCTCTCCTATCCCCATTTCATCTCCAGAGATTCTGGTATTGAAATCCAGGATTTGGCGGCAGCAATGAACAACAGACCCATGTGGAGATCAATTGTTGAGTCAATTTCGGCTGAGGCCGCTTGATGATGATGATGATGATGGAGTGCAGAGAAATAGGACAAAGACTGCAAAGCATTCTATCTAATGTTGTAGCAACTCTGCCAATTTGGTGCCTCACATGCAGGGATGTGGTGTACCTATTGTAAACCAGACACACACAGGGATGTGTATGTCTTAACTGGAGAGACACAGCTAAAATACCTCTTACAACATGCAGCAATATGGTGTGCCTATTTTAAACTGGATATACACAGAAAACACACAAACACGCCTATTGTTATTTACGGTTTTACATTTTCTAAACATAATTATTTCAGTGGAACAAAGTACCTTACTTAAAAAGCAAGGGTTGACATTGGGAAGCACATCAGAACAACTAGTTTTAGAATTCAGTGTGTAGAAAGTGGACATAAATCTGTTGATAACGCTAGTTCTTGCCCGCCATTGCACTGTTTAAAGGGACATAACTCTGATTATTCTATCAGTAGACTCCTACTAAACCAGGGATGGAAAGAAATGTAATTTACAGCTCACACCTATGTAAGTTTAGTTGGCTTCCTACCAGGTTGTATTTTATAGGAGGTTTTCTTGTGTTTTAATGATAGAGCCTCCAGTCCTACTGTGTTGTTACAGTTCACACCTATGGCTTCCTACAAGGTTATATCTCATAAGTTTCTTGGCTATTTTAATGATAGTAACCCTACTCCGATCATATTGTTACAGCTCACATCTATGTTGGCTTAGCTGATTTCCTATGAAGTTTTATCTTATAGGAGGTTTCTTGTGTGTTTTAATGATAGGAGCTTCAGTTCTAAAAACTAAGGTACATATTAGTCACCTCATGGTGTACCTATTCTAAAACTAGGGTAACACATAGTCACTTCTTGTCGGGATATGGTGTACCTATACTAAAACCAGGGTATATACAGCATCTGTAAAAACGATAATTTCAAAATAACTAAAATATCAAAACAAAACTAAGGTATTGAGCATGTGAGGAGTTTAGTTACTACCCATTGACCAGAGCTACCCATTGACGATTATAAGCTAATGGTAAAGCATAAACGAATTGAGAGAGAGAGACTGAGCATAAGAGGAATCAAATGCTGTGTGCAGGAGAGGAGGTTACGTTAGTATGGACATGTGATGCGGATGAAGGATGACAGCTGCATAAAAAGGTGCAGAGCACTAAAAGTCGATAGAAGCCTTGGAGTTGGAAGATAATAATTTAGATAGGATCCCTTTAAAATGGTTGGTTATGTTTCATAGAACCAGAGCTGCTTTTGGCCAGATTCATATAAAAAAAGGTTACATAAAACCCTTTAAAAATGGTTCAGTTTATTTCATAGAACCAGATCTGGTTTTGGCTGGGTGGGTATTAAAGGGGTTAAATAGGAAGCCTTTAAAAGGGTTTGTTTTGTTTCATAGAACCAGGGCTGATATTGGCTGGGTTGATATCAAAAAGTTAATGTTTAAAAATTTGTATATTGAGGTAAACATTTTTTTATGAGTGCTCAAGAATATCTTATGTTTTATATATTTTTTTTGATTTTTCAATTTTATTTTATTTTTTAGAGGTTGGAGACTTCCTAGCTCTTGATCTAGGTGGCACAAACTTCCGTGTGCTTCATATCAAACTTGACGGGCAGGACACACACATGGAGAGTAAGATTTTTCTGATACCTCAGAAAATTATGTCTGGGACTGGAACCGAAGTAAGTAGGAGCAGCTTTTATTGACCCTCCGTTTGTCTTTTTGTTTTGTTTGATAATTGTAAACAATTAAAAGATGACAATTCAGTTAAATCACATTAACCATAATATAATGAAACACACCCAGTACACTCTGTAAAGTGGTAGTGTTGGTGACATGATAAAATACACCTACTGAACTCTGTAAATGGTTGGTCTTAAGAAGGGCATCCATCTGTAGAAGTCATGCCAAACAATGAGTTGAGAGGAAAGACTCTTCAGTGAAGGATATGGCAACCTCCCTAATGATGGTACCATGATAAAATACACCCAGTACATTCTGTAGTGTTTATGTTTGTACATGATAAAAAATACACTCTGTAAAGTGGCAGTATTTCTTAGAAATATCCCCATAAAAGGATTAATAACGAGAAAGTTATATTACTAAATTCCTCCAAATATTTGATTATTTTCAAAATTAAAATTATAGGCATGGTCTTTCATTAGAAATAGGTTAGCGAATGTTTGTTGTTGTATATTGAATAAATCTTTATCTTTATACTCATTTTCTTGGGTTTTATTATTTTTTTCCAGCTATTTGATCACATAGCAGAATGTATATATAAATTTGTGAAAGAGCAGCAGCTGTTGACACAATATTTACCTCTGGGTTTCACATTTTCATTTCCTTGTCGTCAAGAAGGTCTTGATAAAGCTATTCTTACCACTTGGACTAAAGGATTTAAGTGTGAAGGAGTGGAGGGAAAAAATATTGTTGAGTTACTACATGCTGCAATAAAGCGGAAAGGAGTGAGTATTAAGAATTACTTCTCATCTTTATATATTTTTTTTGTTAATAGTAAGTATATTTAGACTTGCCATCACCAAAATAAAGGCATATGTAAACTCCTATACAATACTTTTATGTACACTAAACATACATTTAGTTAAAATATATAAACATATTCTATATAGCTCCACATACACCTTTCTTATTTTAAATCATGCTATGTTACTGTTCTCACTAAATTATTATCATTATGGTTATCACTATCATCATCATCACCAATACAACTATCAACATTACTGCCACCTTCACCACCAACATAACCATTATCACTACAACCATCAAGTGAAACTCCCCATGAAGTTTGGTGGCCTGGTACTGCCAACCTACATGTCTTCTGTCATCTTTAGCCATAAGACACCAGAACCTGGTGTGAACCAGGAACTTGTGTCAACACTGACTGTTTGGATTGATGGCCTTACTATCCCCCAGTATGCAGGTTTCCAACACAACTGGAATGACATCAAGTGCATGTCAACCTTTATGCTGACCAGGTCTTCCCTAGACCATCACTGTCTCACAGCCAAACCGTTACAGTTTGGGGATTGGGGGGTGGGGGTGCTTAAGTATATATACTGTACATGTGTGTTATTACCAGTAATGAACTGGGATAATTGCTGGCCTTCTGCTAAAAGTAAAAACCTTATTATTATTGTCGGGCGCCATTCTTTCCAGCATAGTTACGTCCCTTTATAATCTGAGTGCAAATCCCGCTGAGGTTAACTTTGCCTTTCATCCTTACGGGATCGATAAAATAAAGTACCAGTAATGTACTGGGTAATTGCTGGCCTTGTGCTAAAAGTAGAAACAATTATTATTATTATTATTAGCTCACACCACCAATACGAGACTAAGAGGAAAATTAAAAATATGATCATACTAACATATTTAGAGTCGATGGAAAATCAGTGTTATAAAAACCAAAGCACAAGTATCATCATCATCATCATCATCATCATCATCATCATCATCATCACCGTTTTATGTCCATTTTTTTCATCGGAGTAGCACAGCATCTTGACCTCCTCATGTATGAACCATATTATATCAGATGGTGCCATGGTCAATGAGTTTGGACTACACCTGCTCTCTTGCCACTACAGTACAGGTAGGTTCCCTTGACACACGGTTTTGAATGGTGTCATCAGAAAGACCCTTGACGTGACCAGTTTCCCGTCACAACTGGAGCCTGCCAGCCTTGTCCTTGGCGATGGTAAGCACCTAGATGGGATAACTCTGTTCCCGTTCTGGGAGATATATCACTAATCTGGGATACTACATTCTGCAACATGTTCCCTGCCCTTCAACCTTATCGCTTGGGTCACAAATCTAGGTGCCACTGCCTGTAACATGGGGGCGAGGAAGACAGCCAAATTCCTAACCGACTGATTCTTTTTTATACCTTTTACCATTGAGACCTTGGGTGTCCCTAGACCCCAAACAGCTGATTTCCTCTGTAAAATCGTGATGAGTGCATCCCACCTGAGCAAGGTGCTCCATGAAATAGTGCAGCTGATGCAGCGGGTGTCACTGGCCGTTCTATGTGACAATACCTTTGTCATTTTGTCTATGGGGCACAGCTGATATATACCGCCTATTTCCTTTTTATTTCTTTTTTGTATTTTTTCTTTCTATTGTATTATTGCTCATATTTTCATTTCTTTCAATAAATGTTTTAATTATTGAAAAAAAATAGAGATTAAAACATTATCTACTCATCATTCAATGATGTCAAAGTAGTAATGGTGCTGACTTTTCATGTGTTAATTTACATGTGTGGACATCATCAGCACAGAGTAGCAAAATAAGAAAATTTTATATATATATATATATATATATATATATATATGTCCCTACCCATATACTGTTATATAGTTATACATTGCTCTCTCTCTCTCACTTCCTCTTTCTTTCTTTCTCACACTTCCTCTTTCTCTCTCTATCTCTCTCTCTCTCTCTCCCTCACACTTCCTCTTTCTCCCTCTCTCTCACTTCCTCATTCTTTTTCCCTCTCCTCTCTCATATTCTCTCTCAAGTTAAAGATATGTCTTAAGTTCTCCCTCTCTAAAGACATGTTTGAATGACTGACAGTAGAGAGAGAGAGAGTTGTTAGATATGTCTTGTTTTCACAGATGTTATGTGTACAAACCTGTTTCAATATTCATTATTTAGACTCTTAATTCTCCGAGATTTCAAATGGAGTTTGTGTGTAAATGTCTATGTCTGTCTATGTGAGTGTCCGTGTGTCATTCTGTGTAAGTGTGTGCGTGAGAATGACACATGACTGGTTGAACTTTTGCTGACGTAAGAGAAAGACAAAAGACACTTTCAAACTAACTGCACTGTCTGGAATCTAAAACACACCCCTGTTTTTAAGAAAACTTTTTATGGCCAGGACACTTGCTTTTGGTGGGCAAGGGGACTGTGGAACTGTTGGGTTTCTTGACTCCTTATTTAGAAGTTCTCCTGTATCAGAAGGGCAGTTTCATCAAAAATATTGTGTGTCAAAGTAGATTTGAAGAAATATTATTTCAATACTGTTTTCCAGGATTTAACCCTTTAGCATTTACATTACTCTATATTTACTATTGTATTTTCACAGTAAACACTTTATTTCAAATAATTATCTCACATAATATTGAATCTATGAGATTTTGATAGTATTTATTTTGAGAACAATACCTTAACATCAGTATGAGCAGTCAGTTTGAACAGAAAGAGGTGAGAGAATTCTGGCCAGATACAGCCGGTTTAAATGCTAAAGGGTTAAAGACATGTTATTTCAGTGCAGGACATTGCATTATATACTGTTGCTTTAAGAATAGAGTAATAGAAATTTAAAGTTTTATACTTTTTTCCAGTATTTAAAGACATTATTTCAAAGAGTTGGATTGGCAGTATCGGTAGAGTTGGGTGCCATGCTTTGCAGCACAGTTACATCCCTTTACAGTCTGAGTTCAAATCCCACTGAGGTTAACTTTGCCTTTTATCCTTACTGGGTCGATAAAATAAAGCACCATTAATGCACTGGGGTAATTGCTGGCTTTGTGCCAAAAGTAGAAACAATTATTTCAAAGAGTTAGAAACTTTATTTCATGTTGCTCCAGTTTATTCAGCTGGCAAAAAGGAGTTCTTAGAGGCCAGCCTTGTCTCACATTGTGTCATGCTGAATCACTCTGAGAACTATGTTGAGGGTGCACATGTTTTGGAATGCTCAGCCACTTACACGTTAATTTCACGAGCAAGCAATTCTGTCGTTTGGATTGAATCAACTGGAGGACTTGTCAGAAGCGACAGAGGCTCAATTCTCCCGGCTAGAATGTTTTGGATGGATCATCTCAGACCAAGCCAGTACTTACTCTCAGGTCTCAAACAAGCACATGTGGTGATTGTGTATGTATGTATGGGTGTGTGTGTGTGTATATATATATATATATATATATATATATATATTGCTACTACCATCTGACTGCAGTGCTTTGTCCTGGTTCACATCTGACCATATTGGAGTGCCTGCATTTTTGCTTTTTGTGGAAGGGATGCATTCCAAATGTCAGGTGGCCTATTTGTTGTCAACACCTGCTGTGTAGCAGACTGGGCTTGCCATGGCTGATGAGGCACAAACATGCACTGAGGTTATATCTCCAACATTTGGTGAACAGGTGTGGTCGCCATTCGCTAAACGTGTTTCCCCAACCTGTCTTCAATTTCTATGTAAACCCCCACACTTTGTGTAATTTGTCTTTGTAATGTCCCCTCATTCAGTACCCTTGTGGCAAATAAAAAAAATCGTCATTGTTATTATTGGACACCATGTTTCGCAGCATAGAGTTACAGCCCATTATGTTCTGAGTTCAAATCCCACCGAGGTTGACTTAGCCTTTCATCCTTACAAGGTCGATAAAATGAAGTACCAGTAACACACTGGGGTCGATTTAATCGACTTTCTTCTCCCCTTCAAACTGTTGGTCTTGTGCCTAAATCAGAAACCATTATTATTATTATTGGTGTATGGGACACAAGCAGTTTGACAACCAAATCTTTTATAAAAAATGTGTCTTGTACACCAGAAAATGTTTTGTTTTTAATATTTGTTTACCCTTTTTTTTAAGGAACTAAATATTAAATGTGTGGCTGTGATCAACGATACTGTTGGGGCCCTAATGTCGTGCGCCCACAGTGACCGTATGTGTTCCATTGGTATTATTTTGGGTAAGTAGTTTTTTTTTTATTTCTTCATTGATTACTACAGGCTGGTGGTTGGCAGAATTGGATCTCATGTTCTTTCCCAAAACCCCGTTGCCATAAAAATTATAGCAGACTGAAACTATAATAAAATGCACTCAGTACACTCTGTAAAGTGATAGTGCTGAACCATGATAAAATATACCCAGTCTATGCTGTAAAGTGATAGTGCTGGTATCATGATAAAATGCACACAGTCCACTATGTAAAATGATAATGCTGGTGCTATGATAAAATACACCACCAGCCCACTCTGTAAAGTAGTAGTGCTGGTGTCATATTAAAATACACCCAGTTCACTTTGTAAAATGGTAAAGCTGGTGTCATTAAAATACACCCAGCCTACTCTGTAAAGTGGTAGTGCTGGTATCATTATAAAATGTACACAGTCCACCCTGTAAAGTGGTAGTGCTGGTGTCATGATAAAATACACCCAGTCCACTCTGTGCTGATGCCATATTAAAATAACACCCAGTCCACTCTGTAAAGTTGTAGTGTCAGTGCATCCAGTAATTCATTGTTTTCATCTCTTCAAATGATATACTGCTCATCCACGGACCATTCTGATAACAAGTAAAAGAATCCAAATATAATATATATTTTCAGGTACAGGTTCTAATGCTTGTTATATTGAGAGGCTAGAGAATGTAGACCTTTGGAACGAAGATAAAAATGAGCCAAAACAAGTGAGTTCATCTTTCTTTTCAGTTGATTTTAGCACCATAAATCTCTTATTTTCTTTATATCTCATGACTTCCAACCCTTTTGATACCAACTTGACCAAAATCTACTCTGGTTCTATGAAACAAAAACCACTCATTTCAAAAAGTTCCTAATTAAAATTATCTGTCATAATTTCATTTAAGAACCTTGTTTTATCCTTTTTTATACCTAACCCTCTGAAACCACCTTTGAATCTATGATACAAAACTATTTGTTTTACATTATTTATATTTATCTAAAACCCTTCCATCATAATTTTATGTAAAAACCTTTATGTTCCAAAGAACAATGGGAAAATCTCTGAAAATTTTTGAATATTTTCAAAATTATTTGCTGCACATTGGTAGTATGTTTCATTAAAAATATGGTAACAAAACGTAACATCTTAATGAAATAATTTTAGTAAAGCCTTCAAAATTCTTCATCAATTATTTGGAATTTATTTCATTGGAAATACAGTCACAAAAGGGTATTGGGCTCACAAGGTCCTGCACTCAATTCCAGGGTCAAGTGGTGCATTGTTCTTGAGTTAGACACTTAATTTTATTGTAAGAGACCAGCTAAACCTACATATGTGTGAGCTGTAACAAAATAAAACTGGGGGCCCTGTCATTAAAATACCCACAAAACCTAAAGAGATACAACCTTATAAGACGCCAACTAAACACAAGAAACCTCTTAAGAGATACAGATTTTTAGGAGGTCAGCTAAACCTACATAGGTGTGAGCTGTAATAACAACATGGTAGGACTGGGACCCCTATCATTAAAACACCCAAGAACATAGTCATGAAATGTATCAACTTCTAACTTACTTCGTAATTCCTTTACCCTTTTGATACCAAATTTCTTGAAACCGTCCCTGGTTCTAGGATATATTTTAATGCATTTATATTTATTTTAAAACCTATCATAATTGTATGTAAGAAGCTTTTATGTTCCAAATAACATCTTAATAGCGAGAAAGTTAGTTATGTCACTTAATCAGTCTAAATATTTCATTATTTTCAAAATTATTTCAAAATCATAGACTGTGTCTTTCATTAGAAATATGGTAATGAAAGGGTTAAACAACATAGGCAGTGTCTGTCATTAGAAATATGGTAATGAAAGGGTTAAAAACAATTGATGAACACTATGGACATGTTTTGGTCTTATTAGATCTCTTCAGTGAAGCAATATTCTACTCGGTTGGCAAGACTTAGAGTTTATCAATATATATATTATTACCATTGCATCTACTCACCGGCATGGATTGGAGGGGATGGTTTATGGTAATGTTTTACAGCAAGATGCTCTTCCTGATGTCAATCATTTTAGTCTTTGACAACACACAAGGATACCATGCATCTATTCTAAAACCAGGGTATATATATGTGTATATATATATATATATATGTGTATATATATATATATATATGGAGGCACATGGCTTAGTGGTTAGAGCATTGGCCTTGCAATCGAAAGGTTGTGAGTTCAATTCTCAGACCGGGTGATGTGTTGTTTCCTTGAGCAAGACACTTTATTTCACATTGCTCCAGTTTACTCAGCTGTAGAAATGAGATGATAGGGACTGGGGTCCCTATCATTCCACTGCAAAGTGGTCGTGGAGGTGCCACGGCAAAAAAGCACCCAGCACTCACTGTAAATGAGGTTGGTGTTAGGAAGGGCATCCAGCTGTAGAAATCAAGCCAAAAATCAGTTCCCGTCCCACCCTTGCAAGCAGGGAAAAGCGGACGTAAAATGAAATGATGATGAAATGATGATATATACTACCAAAATTAAATTAAAGATGTCATGTCTGAGAATATCAGAAACATACACCATACCACCTGTAGAATAAGCTCAAAGATTCTAAACATTTATTAACATTAAATTAAAATTTGATTGATATATATATATATATATATATATAAAATAAACACATCAAACAATTACAGGGGATAATTTGTAAAGAGTGTAAACACATAGTTATGGAGGTAACATTAAAAATTAACGAGAACCTTATACACACACACACACACACACACACACACATATATACACACACACGTGTCCATATATCTAGGAGAGCAATTCCTCTGAATAAAAACTGGTACACTGTTGAGGGGCCTCTTTAAACTTCACGGACAACCTCTCTAGTTTTGGTGCCATGATAAAATACACCCAGTCCACTCTGTAATGTGGATGGTGATAGGAAGGGCATCCAGCTAGAGAAAAAAAAGCATGCAAAAACTATGAAATGCATAATCTACTCCATAAATCTTGTATGTTCTGTATTCTTATGTTTTTATCTCTTAGGTTATAATTAATACAGAATGGGGTGCATTTGGAGATGATGGCTGTTTGGATAAGGTTCTAACAGAATATGATAAACAGGTTGATAAGCATTCAATCAACCCAGGAAAGCAAAGGTTTGTTATGATTTCTTATGAATCCATGTTCTCTTGGACTTTCTACATGCCCTCCTCCCCTACACACACCATGACATGGTTACTGTTTAGCTTTTATTTGTTGTTTATTGTTATTGTTATTATGTAATGTTGTGTTATTTGTAAACTATTTAAAGATGTGTGTAGTGGAGAGTTTCTTTCCAACCTCCAATGCAGAGGAACTGTGTCAATGACCTGTCAGTGAGCAGGTCACAGGCAGTGCAAAAAACAATTTGACACAAAGAAATTAATGTAAAGTAAATTTAACAGTTTTTGTGTGTTTTAGTTGCTAAAATGACTTTTCCATTATGTAATTACTTTAGTTTCAACACACATTTGCAAATCAGGTCATTTGTCAGACTAATATAACTCTAAAATATATATATTCAAATTCTTGACAAAAAATTAAAGCCAGTTTATTTGTTTGTAATTTATATAACTGACAAATATTTTTTAAAAGACACGGTTTATTTGGGTTTTTTCTTTGAATAAATAACTACTATTTATCAAAGTTTTGATTGAGAAAACATATTTTCGAAAATACCTGTTTCATGTTAAATACATCAGCTAAATTAATAAAGTGGTAGTGCTGGTGTTGCAATAAGAGACACCAAGTACTCTCAGTAAAGTGGTAGTACTGGTGCCACAATAAAATGCACTCAGTACATTATAAAGTGGTTGACATTCAATGATAGAAATCATGCCCAAATGAGGAAAACATGGTAATTTGATCTGTCTAGTTTTAGATCGTGACAACCTGTCCAATCCATGCCACCATGTAAAATGGTGGTGGTGGTGATAATGATGATACATATTATATATTAACCCTTTAGCATTTAAACCAGCTATATCCGGCCAGAGTTCTCTAACCTCTTTCTGTTCAAACCGGCCGTAACTGGCCACTCATACCGACATTAAGGTATTGTTCTCAAAATAAATAACATCAAAATCTCATAGATTTGATATTATGTGAGGTAAAGTTTTTACTGCGAAAATACAATATTAAACAGTGGGTCTTAAATATTTCACTGTTTCTAAATTGTTTATAATTTTCCTCTCTGTGTGTATGCATTGTATAATTATGTTTGTGTGCATAACTATTCCTATATATATATATATATATATATATATATATATATATATACACACACAGATACACACACTTATGCTCTATATATATATATATATATATGTATATACACACACACACACACACACTTATGCTTATAAGTTTATGTGTGTGTATAACTCACTTTCTCTCTCTCATATATGTTCAATAAGTAATGAAAAATTTCAAGAGACATTATTTATTTTCATATGCTTACAAAATTTGTGGAACTCCCAATCAGAATTGTCTACATTGTGCCAATACTATTACTAACAGCTTCAGATTTCATCCTCACAGTAGCTTGACAGTCTTACTTTACTAACTCTTGCACTTCCTCAATATTTTCTTCCTTTTGCTTGCTGTTTAGTGCTCCAGATCTGTGTTCATTTCCTTCAGAAAATCGTTTAAACTATCTGTAGAAACTTGCTTTGCTCATCAATTCACTCCCAAAGGCTACTTGTTTTTTTTTCCTTAAAGTTTAACGCAAAATTTGATGGTGTGATGTTGCTCCATGT
The DNA here is from genome assembly GCA_964016885.1 of Eledone cirrhosa. Taxonomy (NCBI): domain Eukaryota; kingdom Metazoa; phylum Mollusca; class Cephalopoda; order Octopoda; family Eledonidae; genus Eledone; species Eledone cirrhosa. The sequence goes on along the minus strand of CAXHJY010001532.1, from coordinate 53,555 downwards.
TTCGCTGCATCTTGCCCCATGTTTCGCTGCATCTTGCCATGTGTTGACAGATTGGTGAATTGGATCACCCTGATTCCACCATGTACACAGCTGTGCTCTAGCCTAGGTAGATAGGAAGTTGCCAGTTAGTCACTTCATACATTATATCTAAGTCTACTTCACCATAAAGTAGCATTCCAATTGAATGATATTCAATGCCTCTCCTGAAATTTTCTCATTACTTATTACGTATATATACATCATTACATATCATCATTGTTATTTTAATGTCTGCTTTCTCTGCTAGCATGGGTTGGACGGGTCCATATAGACCAAGTCAGTATTGAAGCAGAGCCACTGATCTTCCAGGCAGGCCAGGGACCTGTGTCTCACCTATGGACAGTCTCACATTCCATCAAGTGCTTAGGAGAGGTTGCCATGCCTTTGACACAACTGAGGGTCCTCCAAATCCTTTGTTTGGTAAGATTTCTACAGATGGATACCCTTCCTATCACCAACCCCTTTACAGTGTATACTGGGTGCATTTATCATTTAAATCACCAACACTAAGGAGGTTGTCATGTCTTTAACATGACTAAAGGGTCCTCCTGACCCTTTGTCTGGTGAGTTTTCTATGGTTGGATGCCGTTTACAGTTTGTATTGGGTGCATTTATTCTGTAGATCACCAAAACTAAGGAAGCTGCCATGCCCATGTCACGACTCAAGGGTCCTCCTGACCCTTTGTTTGCTTGGTTGTCTGTTTCTTATATATAATCATCAAGGCGCATCAACGTGCATACAATGATGAAGTCCCTTCCCTTGCAACAATTTACTGTTGGATTGGATATTTTAATGCTGGAAGAACTATTGTTTTTGTCGATGAAAAGTCAGGCAGACCAATTGAAATTGGAGAAGTTACAGAAAAATGCAAGAAAAATTATCCTTTCTGGGCAAAATTTACAATCAGAGAACTTACTTTTTAACTTAACATTAACATTGGATAAGTTCATAACATTCTGGAGCATTATGACAAACTGTTTGAGATTCATGCCAAGGTTTTTGATATGGAAATGTGTGACAACCAATGTTGGGCCTGTGATGAAAGTAACCTCAACATTCTGAATGTCTATAGTTCAACATTTATTGAAAATATTGTCACCATTGATGTGACTCCTCTTAGTCTATAACTTCCTGAATCAAAATGAGACTCAAAATAATTGAAGTTTCGAGGTGAAACTGCATGATTTGGTTGCCAGTGACTATTAACCCTGAAGAAATATTTGCTAAGTAAAACCTTTACAGACAAGTATTGTCTCAAGTCACTGATATCCTTGGCAAACAGGGACCCAATTTTTTGATTTCTTCAAAAGTGTTTGATGAACTGGCATGCTGGTGGAAAAAAATGCACTGAGGAAAATGGTTGATATACTAAAAAATAATAACTATATGATTTTGTTTCTTAATTAAATGTTTTCATATATTTTCTCACTACACTACTTATATAACTATTTTACTTTACAGATTTGAGAAAACAATATCTGGAATGTACATGGGAGAACTTGCTCGTCTTGTACTCGAAAGATTACGTAGGCATAAATTGATTTTCAGTGGAAATGGCTCTGAAGAATTATCAACTCGAGGACGGTTTTACACAAAATATGTTTCTGAAATTGAAAGGTGAATATTTTAAATATTAGGGGAGCGGAATTTTTTTTTTACCTTATCAAAATTAATATTCTTTAATGATTTATCAGAAAATATCTAAAAACGGGTTTAATTTAAATGTTTATATTATCTTTACTGAAATGTTTCAAATCATCTAAAAACCGTCCATCATAATTTTATGTAAGAACATTTATGTTTCAAACATCAGCTAACTTAATGAAAAAGTTGTATTACAAAATCTCTCCAAATTATTGAATCTTTTCCAAAATTATTCAAAAAACATAGGTAGTGTCTTTCGTTAGAAATATGGTAATGAAAGGGTTAAAGAACATAGACAGTGTCTTTCATTAGAAAAATGGTAACGAAAGGGTTAAACAACATAGGCTGTTCTGTCATTAGAAATATGGTAATGAAGGGTTAAATAACATAGACAGTGCCTTTCATTAGAAATACGGTAAAAGTGGTGAAAACTTTCTTTTTCTTCACAACATTCATCACTGGTTCTATTGCCATCACCCTAAGCAATTCATTGTTTGCTTTCCTCTCTCAGCAAAACTCCACTTATAATAATAATGAAATTATTATGTACAGTGTTCAGGTGCGTTGTGCACATATAAGGTGCATGTATAGTACATAGAATAATTGTTTCTACTTTTGGCACAAGGCCAGCAATTATCTCAGTGTATTACTGGTACTTTATTTTATCGACCCTGTAAGGATGAAAGGCAAAGTTAACCTCGGCGGGATTTGAACTCAGTCCATAAGAGGCCGATGCTCTTTGCTGCAAAGCATGGCGTCCGACCCTCTACCAATACTGCCAATCCACCTCCCATAGAATAATGTACAAATGTCAGGTCAATGAACAGTGTATGAGTCATGATATACATGTGTGCATGTGTATGGAGGGGGGGGGGGATATATCACGTGTAGTGTTGGCGAATTTCAAGAAGCATGGAGGTTTTAAAGGATGCAGTGTCTCGGCAGCTAACCACTGATGCAGGTAGTTTGTTCCATGGAGGTTTTAAAGGATGCAGTGTCTCGGCAGCTAACCACTGACGCAGGTAGTTTGTTCCATGCTTCAGCAACTCTGAGTGTGAAAAAAATGTTTCTAAAAGTCAAGGAAGCTGTGCTGTTTTCTGACTTTGTGGGCATGCTCACGTGTATTAGACACATGGAATTCAAAAGGGTGCTCAGTGTTGTTGGCAAGATGGTTAATAATTTTGTCAGTTGCCAGACATCGGAGCTTCAATGTATCCATGCCCAGGGAAGCAAGACGTTCAGAGTATGGTAGATGCCTGATGGAGGGTACTCGCTTGGTTGCATGTCTCTGAATAGTTTCCAGCAAGATAGAGGTTCTAGACTGATATTGACATACACATGTATTGAGTTTTGTTTCTCTTGTTTGTATAGCCAAATCTATTTTCTAAAATATTCACTCAACATTTTTCTTCCTTTTGCAGTGATATTGATGATAGTTTCAAAAATACGAAACAGGTTTTTCTTGATCTGAACTTAACCAACTTCACAGTGGAAGACTGTCGCATTGCTCAGTATGTATGCTCCACTGTATCCACAAGAGCTGCCTATTTATCAGCTGCAGGTAAACTCTTAACCATTAATATTCACTCTTTTGATTCCAACCTGCTGGGACCTGCTTTAGATTCTATGAAACAAAGCCCACCAAATTTAAATGATTCCTGTTTAAATTAAAAACTTTCCATCTAAAGAATGAAATAATAGAAAATTTTAGTAAATACCTCCAAATTCTTCATTAATTCATATACTGTGTATTTCATTTGCAATATGGTAAAGGAAGGGTTAACATAAATTATTTTAAAGTGTTCTGTTAAATAATGTTTTCAGATGATCATGAAATCAAGAAAAACATTACTGTCATTGTGGTGTCACATTTAGCTTGTTTAACCCTTTTGATAGCAACCCTGCTAAAAATGACCTTTATTCTATCATAACAAAGCTATTTATTTTAAAGGGGTTCTATTTAGATGAAAATCTTTTGACAATAATATATAGGACACTTTTGTTAAGTATTACTACAAATACCATCTTAATGGTTTCTGATTTAGGTACAAGGCTAGCAATTTTTGAGGGAGGTGAAAATCTATTATATTGACCCCAGTACGTTACTGGTGCTTTATTTTATCAACCCCGTAAGGATGAGAGGCAAAGTTAACCTCGGCGGGAATTGAAATCAGAACGTAAAGGGACGTAATTCTATGCTACTAAAATGGTGTCCTATGCTCTACTGATAAACACCAAACCACCGCTCATCTTAATAATGAGACTGTTTCAAGCATGCATATGTACACACTAACACACTCACTCATGTACGTGCACACACATACACATACATAAAAGGTCTTTCTGTTAAGTCTATTGGAACCAAACCACCTAAAACCACCCTTGCTTCTATGATATACAACTATATGATTTAAAGTGTATATTTATCTAAAAGCCTTTCGTTGTAATTTTATAAAAGAACATTAGTTATGTTCGAAATACCTAATTAATGCAGTTATTAAATCCTTCAAAATTCTTGTTTATTTAAAAAATTAATTAAAAATCTTAGGCAATGTTTTTCATTGGAAATATGGTAACGAAAAGCTTAAGTGCAGTTTTCTTGATTGGGCACTGAAAATCAGTTTTAATTTGAATGATTTCTTACCATTTTAGGTACTGCTGCTCTAATTCACAAGATGGGTCGGTCTGAGGTTGCTGTTGCTGTTGATGGTTCTCTTTACAGATTCCATCCTCATTTTCATGACCTAATGGTAGAAAAAATCCGAGCACTTTGTCCCCTTACTAGAGTAAGTAGAAGATTTTGAAATATATTTCATCAATGCAACATCTTCATTATCACCATTTAACCTTTTTGATACCAAACTGTTCCTGGTGCTACAATACAAAACTGTTTGTTTTAAAGAGTTTATTTTTATCTAAAAACCTTCCATCATAATTTTATGTAAGAATCTATATTGTGTTGCAAAAAAAAAACACCAGCTTAATAATGAAAAAGTTATATTACTGGATACCTCAAAATTCTTGATTATTTTCAAAATTATTTTATTAGAAATATGGTAACAAATGGGTTTTTAAAGTGGGAATTTTTTTAATGATTTTTAAATATCTCTAATTGTTTGTTTCTTTGTCTTGCAGTTTCGCCTGATGCTGTCTCACGATGGAAGCGGTAAAGGTGCTGCTATTGTTGCAAGTTGTGCAACAGAAGAGGGCCGCAATCAAAACAATAATTCTGCATTAAGGGAACGAGTTCATTGAGAATAGTAGTTAATTAGAATTTTCTGTTCCTCTATGTTTTTTTTGTGTGAGTGTGTGAATAGATGTATGAATATATATATATATATATATATATATATATATATGTTATCTGTGTATGGATGAGTCTGTGTTTGTGTATATATATATACACACACACACACACATACATGTGTGAATGTTATGTGTAGATGAATATTAATATATATATTTATGTGTGTGTGTGTGTGTGTGTGTATATATATATATATATATATACACACACACACACACATTCATACTAATATTCTATTAAACAGACACACACGTATGTATATAGTGTGTGTGTGTGTATATATATTATATATCTATCTATCTATCTATATATATATATATATATATATATATATATATATATATATATATATATATCATGCACATGCCTGCATGTCCATATACATGTGTATATGAGTGTGTGTATGTGTGTATATATTTGGCTGGAGCAATGTGTGAGAGAATTGTTAAGAAATAGATTTACAATTCCAAGAAGAAAAAGTCTCTGAACGTTTTTTTTTTTTTCCCTCTGATTCGTGAAAATCTGATGTTGCTTCTCTAAAGGACTTCACTAGTTGCGCCTCTATACTTCTTGTTACATTTAGCCATCTGAAACGCTGATTCTGGTCTTACCACTTTCCACTTGTTAACCCACTGACGACAAACACAAACTTTATATATATACACATGTACATACATACATACATGCATATATAAATATATACATACGTACGTACGTAAACATATATGTATATATATTTTGTTTTTTCATATATGTGTGTATATGTATGTGCATATATGTGTGTTTGTATATATCTATATATATATATATATACATGTATTTAGATAATACACATGATGACAGCATATGAGGATTGATAATGAGTAATTGTTTTGAAAATTTGAATAACGAAGGCTGTGACCCACCTTGGTCCAGTCAAATGACTGAAAAACCAGTAAAAGAATTAAAATTAGACAAGAGAACTTACCAATATTTCCTTACATTAATCTCGCTTTTGTTTTCGGACAAAATATAATTTTTTTTTATTTCTGGATTTTGTATTTTTATTTATTATTATAATGATCTTTTACATGTTTTCCATGAATAATTTAATTCACAATATTTCTTATAGAAATGCTGTTTTTGTTTGTTTGTTTTCTATGCTGTTTTCCTTGTCCCTAGTTAAGCATATTAGGTTATTTATTGTAGAAAACAACAATCTCTTTAAGGTAATTCCCCCTGCTAAAGCAGGGGTGAGCCTTGTGGAGGCCCCATGTCAGGTTTTGTACTCTAAATGGGGTTCTTTTTTGAGGCAATGTTTTACAGCTGTATGCCCTTCCTAACACCAACCCCTTTTACAGCACTCATATTCTAAACTGGATATCACAATTATTTATTCTAGAAAAGTTTTTTTCCATAAATATTAAATGTATTTTTTGTTTTGTTATGTTCTGTTTTGTTCAAACACTTCTAGATGTTTTGCTAAAATATTCATATATATATTTTTATGTTATATATCTCATTAATATCATTATTATTATTATGATTATTGGGTTTTTTTCTTTTCTATTTCTTTGCTGATTGGTTTAGAATCTCTGCTAAATTAGGAAAAAAAGAGAAAAAATAAAGAAGTAACTTCCAAAGCATTTAAGAATTTTTTGCAAGCAAGTAGTTTGTGTGCATGCATATATATATATTTACACGAGTGGGCACATACGAATGAAAAAAAGCAATCAAAATATTTGTATAAATAGTTTGACTTATTTGTGCATTACCAGTGGTTTTTTTTAGATGTGTGTGTGTGTGTGTGTATATATATATATATATATAATGTATATATATATATATATATAATGTATATATATATATATATATAATGTGTGTATAATTTATATGTGTGTGTGTATATTTATACATATGTGTTTGTGTGCATGTATGTATATATATATAATTTAGATTTGGCTGTGCAATCAGGAGATACAAAACTGAACACATGAGTGGAGTAATTTATTTTATATCTCTGAAGGTACACCAGTGATTTGAAGGTCATGAGTTTCATGTTTAATGGACCTTTTAACTGGTTTTTAAAGCAGTTTTAACAAAACTGTTGGCTCTCAAGTCACTGGTGCATATTCACTGCTATATTATATATGAACAGTTGCAAAATTTCTCGTTCTGTTCACTTTTGTTATATTTTCTCTCTTTAGTCATTAGTTTAGACATATTTCTTCACTTCAACAACTACAAAACTTCACACACACACATATAATTTTGTTTTATTCATGAAATAAGGATTGGAGATGGAATAATTTCATTGAAAAATTTTATTTCATGGTCCACAGTAACAAATATCACCAATGAGCTATCAATATATTGAAATATGTAAGAGAAGAAAGAATTGTTTTCTCAGCCACTGACATTTTTAAAATAAAACTTTTTCAGAACAAATCAGAAAAAAATGTTGACAGTTAAATCTTTTCATGGTAAAGAATTAATCTCAAACCATGACCCATCCCACTCCTTTTTAAAAATTATTTTTTCAGTTGGATCTCATCTAGTGATTTAAAAAAAAAAAAAAAAAAAAAAAAAAAGAAAAAGAAAAGAAAGGAAACCCATAATTTATTTTATCCTGCCTCTCCCATTTTTAAATTGAAAAACTACTTTTTGTTTTTAATTTGTAATGTCGTAGCTGTTAGAATCATTGCATTATTGACTTTGTGTATGAATAAAAGACTAAACATGTTGGCTGTAGAAATATTTCTGCTGCTGGCATCTCATTTTTTAACTATACCGTATTTCCTTGGTGTGGAAGTCTGCAAAATAATTTACCCTGTATTTTGTTTTATGTTAAAATTATTATTTCTTCCCCCCCCCCCAAAATGTAGCAACTGAAACTGGTAAGGTGGAGCGTCCTCTTTAACACTGGGAAGTACAGTAAATTAAACAAATACTTATGTATTTAGTAATATCAAATTTGGGCATTGTATATAATAATGATAATTTTAACTGAAACATGTATTACATTTGCAGGTGAGGGAGTATCTTTTATTTTACACACCTTTGTTCATATTCTTTTTTTTAAATTCCATTTGAGAGAATTTTATTTATTTATTTATTTATTATTATTATTATTTGCTTTCCAAAGATTGTAAATTTCTTTTTTTTTATTTCACCTATTGTTGTTAGCTTCAGAATTAGATTAATTCTTAATGTCCTGTACCACATGAAACCACATTAGCAATACATTCATGGAAAGTACTAAACTCACATTAAATATTAAAGTATTTACTTTAGTTTACTGCAAATTTTGAAGAAAGATCTGTCCACAAGTAAAGGTACTATAAACATTTGAATTAACAAAACATGCAACCACATTAGCAAGACATTCATGAAAAGTAGAAAACGGCACAATGACGGCATCACATTATTTTAATGTATTGCAAATTTGCACAACAATCTGTCCACAAGTGAATATACTATAAATATTTGAATTAACAAATCAGTTTTTAGATATTTTCTGCTCAATCATTACAGGATGTTAAAAGTTAACAAAAATTCAGGCGTAGTAAGAAATCTATGCTTGAGAGGAGAAAATGGCTTTTTTTTTTTACAAAAAAAAAAAAAAATAAAAGATTTAAAAAAATCTGATGATATGAAACTAAAACTTCTGACTTTTCAAACACTGTGATAGCATCTGGCCTCTCAATGAATCATTTTCAATCGATGCATATAAAAATAGATGTTTATGTGCTTTATACTCACTATGTCTGTACAAAGGCATGTGGCCTAGTGGTTAGGGTGTTGGACATGCAATTATAAGGTCATGGGTTTGATTCCCGTACTGGGTGACGTGTTGTCTACTTGAGCAATACGCATCATTTCACGTTGCTTTTTATGATAGGACTGGTGACCCCTATCATTAAATCACTGAAGAAACCTACTATGAGATTCAACCTCATAGCAGGCCAGCTAAACCTGTACTGGTGTGGGCTGTAAATTTCAGTTTGTGTGTGTGTATCTAATATGTATGTTTGTATATGTCTCAGCTTGTATGTGTGTATTTTAGTTTAAAACTGACAACTAAAAAATGCAGTTTAAAATAAACTTTTCTTTATTACTGGTCCATTCATCCCTTGCACAATTAAAAGGAGAAAAATGTCAACTTGAAATGGTGGTTAAATAAATATTATAATAATAATAAGAATTTTTTTTCCCCAAAGAACTGATTACCATTACTGTCTCTCATTTTAGAATATATCTTTTGTAGAAAAAATTTTTTTTTTCATTAAATTCATTTTAAAAGTTTTTTAAAATTCAAATTTACATTATACTCTATTAGTATTACTAGACTTTTGCAAAGGTGGTGGATTGGCAGAATCAGTAGAGCATTGGATAAAATGCTCTGTAGTGTTTGTTCTGGTTCTTTACATTCTGGGTTTAAATCCCACCTAAGTTAACTTTGTCTTTCATCCTTCCAGGGTTGATGAAATAAAGTATTTAATCTTTTGATACCTACCAGCTCAGCCAAAACCAACTCTGGTTCTATGAAAAAACTCATTTTAAAATAAAATCTTCCAACATAATTTTATAGAGCTATATGTTAAGTTACTATCTTAGTAATGAAACTGATTTTAGTATATCCCTCCAAATTCTTCACTAATTAATTGAAATAGTGTATTTTGTTAGGAATATGGTAAATAAAGGGTTATTTAACTTTCCCTTCATCTCAAATTGCTGGCCTTGTGCCTAAATTAGAACTCAATATTAGACTTTCATTAAAAAAGTTTGAATGCTCTTTCTTTTCTTATCTCTGAAATAGCAATTTTTAATAATAGTGTAATTGGGACCTGGCATAGACATTGATGAACTTGGCGAAAGACCTTAAGTCTTAACAACCTGTACCACATGAAATCATATTAACAAGACATTCTTGAAAAGTACAAAACATCTCTATGATTGGATCACATTAAACAGTAGTCTTTACTTTAATACTCCAAATTTTAACAATCTGTCCTCTAGTAAAGATACAATAAACATTTGAATGAACAAACTACAATAGCAAAACATTCTTGAAAAGAACAAAATAGCACTATGACTATCACATTAAATAATAGTTTATAGTTTACGGTAAATTTTCACAGCAATCTCTCCACCAGTAAAGATACTATAAACATCTAAATTAAACCCATTTTTTAAAGATATTTTCTGCTCAATCATTACAGGGTGTTAAGTCCCCAAATTTTTCAGCTGGTCACTCATTACCAGCATGCGCACATACACATACACAGTAACTGGCCAGAGAGAATGCCATGGGGTGTCCTTTGTATCCCGTAGCATTCTCTTCCTTCCTGTCTATACTTCTAGTATTTTATAAATCACACATATTTCACAATGCATATGTTTGTTCATTGAAATATTTCTTTATCATCAGTTTATATTTTAAGTGTTGCTGTTATGTAGGATACCAAGCTTTTGTTAGGTGAGGTGTATTGTTAAACATCGATTTATTATCTCATATATACAATATGTGTATGTATAATAAACATAAATGATCGTATTACAGCTGCCTCCAACTCATGTAAGAGTGCTGTATACATGCATTTCATGTTAAATACTCAGCAGGACAATAAATGTATATACATATATATATATAATAAACTTATATATATCCTTCTGTGAATATTTTAAGTTGTGGGGTCATGTCCGAGCAAACTCAGTAGCTGTGTAACAGTGCTGTATCGATGTTACTATATATTATACATTAACATGTTGTATATGAGACCATATACACCTTTATTATGAACCACGCTGTTTTAGTGCTGTTGCTAACTATTTACTATCATATCGAATCATTAGTTAAACAAAGGAAAATCAAATGATTTGAATCAATTTTATTACATTTTATTCAGACCACACACACATACACTCCAGTTTTTAGATTGTCAGAAAAATTGTTGGTTATAAAAAAACCAAATGGCTTGTTCATCTCTTTTTTCTTCTTGTGGGCCAAAAAAAAAAAATGGGGTTGTTTGTTATTAATAATTATTTTAAGTATCTTTCAAAGATAACCAAAAAAGAAAAGAAAGAAAAAGCTATTGTTTATTCTGTTTTTGTTTTGAATATATTATTTTTATTTTCCCTTTTGGATCAAATTTTATTTTTTCCAATGTTAGAATATTACTCATAAATGATTCTGTACAACATTGCTTAACAAATTATTATGGAGAAATAAAGGAATTAAAAATATTTTTAATGTTTTCTCGTTTTGTTTTTCCCTGATTTTCTCCATCAGCATCTCAGACTTCTTCCTTCCCCACCTCTGCATTCTCCCCCCCCCCCCTCCTTACGATCAGCATGGAATTCATCCTTGGCAGCTCTCTGGTGTTCTCTGGCTGCACACACTTTTGGGTCTGCAGAGTTGTTGTCCCTTCTCTTCCTCTCTCTTGGCACCAAGGCCTCATTTACTTCTGCCACTGAAGTAGCTGTACCTCCTCATTACACCCCCTCTCGCAATCTCTCTCTTCTCTGTCTCTCCACATAGAGCACTGAACTTATTCTTCACCTCTACTGTGTACCTCTCCTGTAATTCATCTTCCTTGAAAGCACCCCAGTTATAGATAGCTCTCAGGGACTTAACCTTACTCTTTCTTAAACTCGCCCGGACCTCACTCATAACAAGCCGATGGTCACTGTGTACTGAAATAACTAGGATTCTATGTTCAGTAAACTATTCCACAACTTCCTCCTCACCAGAATGAAATCAATCTGGGACTTGGTCAGTTGCATATCAGAGATTTAGATCCACATCTTCCCTGGCTTCTTCCTAAACCTCAGGTTTGCCTCCAGCAGGGTGCCCATCAGTAGTCTCCTGGTTTATTTGGTGTTATTATAGAAGTACCAGCAGGGATCATCACTGCTCTTATTACTTAGATGCACATTAAAGTCACCCAGAACAAGCAGGATATTGTGAGCTGGTGTGGTTTTGACAGCTTTACACACTTTGTCATGTAACTCCTCTGCACTCACATCACTGTCAGCCTTGAGTTTCCATTGAAAGTCACTCAAAACTCGCAGGGAGACAGGTATGATATCCCCCACTAATTGGTTAGTTCCTGCACTCAACACAAACCCCTCTTCTCCTACTGCAGCATTAGTTGTGTTCCTCACAGCTGGTGTGGTGATGAGCTGGCTCCTACCAATCAGCGTTCTCTTCATGGGCTCATCATGTAGGATCCTGTGTTCTTGGATCACAAGGATCTGCACACCACTCCTCGAACACATGACCCAACTTCTCTCTCTTCTTCTTCAGCGTCTTAACAGTCCTCACATTTAGTGTGCCGATTTTAATGGCTCTTCTGCAGGACAAAACAGTTCTTTGTATTTTACTGTTGTGTCTCAGAGACAGCCTATCCATCATTCATAATGATCTGACTGCTCCATGACAATGTAGCTAGGGGCTCTAACCCTAGTGCTGTTAATTATACACTCCATGCTTCTTTTCAATGGCTGCATACCAGTCTCCCCTCTCCTCGCCACCAGTGATGTCGCAACTCATCTCTACAACTGAATAAACTGGAGCAATATGAAATAAAAGTGTCTTGCTTAAGGACACAACGCTTCACCCGGTCTAAGAATCAAACTCACAACCTCTCGATTGCAACCCCAATGTTCTTACCACTAACCTATGCGCCTTCACATCTATACATACTCACATACATTATATATATATATACACATACATATATATTCATTTACACATATGTATACATATTTATATTTATATGGAGGCATATGTCTTAGTGGTTAGAGCATTGGCCTTGCAATCGAAAGGTTGGGAGTTCAATTCTCAGACCGGATGATGTGTTGTTTCCTTGAGCAAGACACTTTATTTCACATTGCTCCAGTTTACTCAGCTGTAGAAATGAGATGATTGGGACTGGGGTCTATATCATTCCACTGCAAAATGGTTGTGGAGGTGCCACGAAAAAAAAGCACCCAGCACTCACTGTAAATGAGGTTGGTGTTAGGAAGGGCATCCAGCTGTAGAAATCAAGCCAGAATCAGTTCCCGTCCCACCCGTGCAAGCAGGGAAAAGTGGACGTAAAATGATGATGATGATGATACATATGTGTATATAATTAAAGTTTTCTCTCCGTCATAACCGTATACATATAAGTATGTGAAATTCGTATACCTAATGATATACTGTATGTTTACGAATAAACATTTGGAAAGACTTCCAGCTAAAAATATTGAAAAGCTGACAGCTATTGCCCTCTAGCGGGTTCCAGCAGATGTAGCGAAGAACAACTACCAATACATTACTTGAAACACGCGAAAATATATAGCTTTTTCGCCTCTGTAGATGGGCTGATTAACCCCATTTGCATATGGATCTATCAAGCCAGCTCAGCTTGAAAGTAGAAGTAGAATTAACGTTTTCGCTCCAACATAGTTGCATATATATATATAAGCCCTTTCAGGATCTTCCATACGCATGTCACTGTGTATCACTTCCGCCTTCCTCAAAGGAGTAAAACTTCAGTTCTTTCAGCCTCTCCCAGTAGCTCATCTCTTTCATAGATGCAATCCTCTTGGTGTACTTTCGTTTGATTACTTTAAGTTCTATGGTTAGTTTGACACTGTGGGGTGACCACGACAGAGCAATAATGCATTCGGCTGAAGAAAAATGTCCTCCAGAGATCCAACACGGTTTCTGGGTCTCTTGTCCTGAAAGTCCTCAGAATCCAACAAGTCAGTCCTCTGTACATTGCCGTCATTTTGTTGATGCGTGTATGAAACAATGCATCATTGCACACATCAAAATCAATACGTAATAGAATAATAGAACACACAATATATATATATATATAGGAAAAAGTATGACCCCGAAGGCAGAGCTCAAGCCGTTTCGACGGCTATTTCTGAGTCCAGAAATAGCCGTCGAAACGGCTTGAGCGCTGCCGTCGGGATCATACTTTTTCCTATTACCCACTCTACTACCTTAAGTATTGAGTACGCTGGTGCGTTATGGTCCATCTGGTTCCTTACCACAATTCCTTCGTTATATATATATATATATAATTTGCTCGGAACGAATTACCCGTGTCTGAAGGAACCTGCAGCCAGATCCATACAGGGACCATGCCTCGAGCTACCTGCCGGCGAAACAATTGTAACACGCAATAAATTGAGTCCAGATGCATCACTGATTTTTCGTTTTCTTTATACTATATATATATATATATATATATATATATATATATACATTCACAATGATAAATATTACACAGAAAGGTTTGTTTTCTAAACAAATATTTCAAAATGTTGCTTTACGTATTATATTCTTAAATAGTTGTTGCGGAGAAGCGAATCGCAGTCCCCCGTCCGATGTAAGTTTATTGAAAAAAGCTGATTGTTCCTTGAGTTCCAGGTTTTCCAGAGCGCCCGTCTAGGATACTGTTTCTTTCAATGCCTAATAATTGTTTCTACTTTTGGCACAAGGCCAGCAATTATTCCAGTACATTACTGGTACTTTATTTTATCGACCCCGTAAGGATGAAAGGCAAAGTTAACCTCGGCGGGATTTGAACTCAGACCATAAAGGGCCGTAACGCCTAATAATGCCTGTCCTTTCCTCTCATTTATAGCATTAATAGTATTTTGCAATGCTACTTTCTTTTTCTACGTATTTGAATAAATATTAAATTCCATAATTCGAAGGGAGATCACTAGCAAGATTTAAATTTAAAGGGACGTAATTCGTCATAGTTAGTGTCACGCAGTTTCTCGTTTATAAATTACCTCACGATTGAAAGACGAGGAAACTCCGTGTAAAAACAAACGGAACTCAATTTCCTTTTAAAAGGAAAGGAGAAAAAAACAATATAAAACCCATAACTAGATTTAATCCTTTTTAATTATCAGTTATTTCTAATACCCGTATGCAAATCGAGAGTGGGCATACATAAGTAATTACCAAATACGTTTTTACATTAGATATTGATTTACGAATAAATTACTGTATTTTGAGTTGTTTTAACTTCTCCACCTATGTATCAAATGTTTTTATATTGTTTTTGTAAAAAACGATTTTTTTTCATATATATATATAATTAGAATTTTATTTCTCGCTCTAGCATACCAGATACATAAATGTAAGTATGCATACACACACATACATATGTACGTATCGGTTATATCGAATAATAATGGTAATATTCGATTCGTTTGCAAGCAAACGGCCCAACAAAGCTATGCTGTGTCTTGATAGCCAATCGCCATCCGTTTGTTCAACACTGGCATCGAGAAACAATCAACGTGTTTCTGGGTCATCGCCCTTCATCAGAACTGTTTACCACTCTGTTGAACGGTTGAAAATATATAGTATTTTTTTAAGTATACATCGGCTGATTAGCCTTATTTGCAAACCGAGAGAGTTATGGCTGACCTTGTCGAAAATTAAAAATAAAATTAAAATTTTATTTCTCGCTTTGGCATAGCAAATACATAAATGTAAGTATGCACACACACACACACTCACATATACATACATACATATGTACGCATGGGTTATATCAAATAATAATAAACGGCTCGACAAAGCTATGCTGTGTCTTCATGGCCAATCGTCAACCGTTTGTTCAACAGTACTACCGAGGAACAATCAACATGTTTCTGAGTCAGAACCTTTTACCTCTCTGTTGAATATATATATATGAAAACGGCCCCAAGATATTTGAACTTCAGTGGAACTCCACCCAAGTGTAGAGGCAACTTATTACCCTTCCCGGGACTGATGAAATAGTGTATCAGTTATATATTACGGTTTGTTATAATTGGTCGTCTTCTGTACAACACAAAATAAGACAGAAATATACCAAGAGATGTTACTCTTAAAGTCCAAAGTTGAAATCTGTGTTCGTGTAAATATTTCGATGTTTAGGTAGATAGAATGGCAATATCTGTAGAGTGTCGGGCTTTTTTCTGGCTTATAGTTACGTCTCATTACATTCTGAGTTCAAATCTCGCTGAGTTTAACTTTGCCTATCATCCTTATGGGGGTCGATTTAATTGATTTCCACCCTCTCCCCCCAAATCGTTAGCCTTGTGCCTAAATCAGAAACCATTATTTAGGTGTATAGGATGCAGGCAGATTCTTTTTTACATCTAAAATAGACAATCCTTGCAAAGACCAAACCTTCCATTTGCTCATATTCCCAGTACAGAACATTAGTTAACTTTACAATATAATTCCTCCTCTGGTCAACCTATTTGATACCAACTGCCCCTGGTTTAGAGTGCTCATAGATATATTAAAACTTTCTGTCATAATATAATGCAGAAACCATTGTTAAGTTATGTTCCAAACATCAGCTTAATCATTTTTTCTAATTTAGGCACGAGGTCAGCAACTTTGAGGAGGAGGAGAAATCGATTACACCAACTCCAGTACTTTATTTTATCGACCTCAGATGATTGAAAGGCAAAGATGAACCTTGGTGAGATATCAACTCAGAACGTAGAAGTTGTAACTAAATGCAGATAAGCTTTTGTCTTACGATCTATAGATTATGTTAATTCGCTGCCCTAAACTTGATAACGAAAATATTCAGCTACATTTATAAATTACTCCAAATTCTTTATTATCTTCAAAATTAACCGAAACACATGGATTATGTATTCCCTTCCTCCCAACTATTATCAACACTTAGCTAATATAAGCCTTCCTCTTGCTATAGTGAAGGTGCATGCTTTAGTGGTTAGGGTGGTGGACTCGTGATAAGGTTGTGTGTTCAATTCCTGGATGTGGGAGGGTGGACACATTTCACGTTTCTACAATTCACCCAGCTGAAAAATAAAATACGTAGCAGCAGCAACTGAGGGTTGATCCTTGAGTCAGGCTGGTATCTGGTACAGGAGAAAACCTTTCATAATAGGACTGGGGACCCCCTAGCATTAAAACACCAGAGTCCTGAGATACAACTTGGTAGGAGGCCAGGTGTGAAGACGTGAGGAACATGATAGGACTGGAGAGTGTTATCATTAAAACCATCATACTATAATATAGAGACATCGTCATCACTATTTAACATCTATTTTTTCCATGCTTGCATGGAATAGATGAGTCATCTAGGTTATGAGACAAGTCTGGCCAGTTGGCCGCACTGTACCTTGTTCAAGTGGAACTGTATTTTGAATGCTTTTACAACTGTATGGCCTCCTTAAGACAAACCACGTTTAGTGTGAAACTGAGTGGTCCTGTTACGAGGAGGGTCTGACCAGTTGGCCATGCCATACCTTGCTTATAGCGGGACCATATTTTGGGAGCTGGGTGTACTTATTATGAGGGTCTGAATAGTTGGCCATGTCATACCTTGCTTATAGCGGGATTGTGTTTTAGTTGGATTTTTACGGTTGCGGGATGCCCTTCCTAACCACGTTTAGAGTGTAGGAGTGGGCGGTCTTATTTATGAGGCAAGTCAGGCCAGTTGGCCGCACCATACCTTGCTCATAATGTGACTGTGTTGTGACTGGACTTTTATGGTTGTTGGAAGCCTTTCCTAACACCAACCATGATTAGTGTGGAACTGGGTGTTACCATTACGGGACAGGTCTGGCCAGTTAGCCATACAGTACCTTGTTAATAGCGGAACCATGTCTTGGCTGGAGGCACATGACTTAGTGGTTAGAGCATTGGCCTTGCAATTGAAAGGTTGTGAGTTCTATTCTCAGACCGGGTGATGTGTTGTTTCCTTGAGCAAGACACTTTATTTCACATTGCTCCAGTTTACTCAGCTGTAGAAATGAGATGATAGGACTGGGGACCCTATCATTCCAGTGCAAAGTGGTCGTGGTGGTGCCATGGCAAAAAAGCACCCAGCCCACACTGTAGAGTGGACATGTAGGCGCCAGGGAAAAAAAAAAGCACCCAGCACTCACTGTAAATGAGGTTGGTGTTAGGAAGGGCATCCAGCTGTAGAAATCAAGCCAGAATCAGTTTCCGTCCCACCCTTGCAAGCAGGGAAAAGCGGACGTAAAATGATGATGATGATGATGATGATGATGATACATATATACATAAATATATATATATATACATATATGTAGATAAATCTACCAAAATATACGGTAGTGTCCAATCCGTATGAAGAACTCAATGTAATCCAAATATCATGAAAAGAGAAGATGCATTCAAAAATGTTCGATGAAAATCATAGGAAAACAGAGTCAAGATAAATTAATAAAAACAATGAAATAAAATCAAAGAACAAGTTCCTTATATTAAAAAATTCATCATTTTACGATCGTTTCTAGGATGTATATGTGTTGGTATGTATATCATATAGACCTATGTAAAAATATTACAAATTATTATACATACCTTCACATATACATGCTGTCTTCAGAAATGATAAGATTTTTTTATTGAAAAGAAAAAAAAACAACAAAGATTTAATATAAAAGGTCTGTTTGGGAACAGGTTTTGAATTGACCAATAGAAAAGTAGTTAGAAGTCAAGTTGATAGAATAGTGGTAGTAGAAATTTAATTTAGGGGTAGAGGAGTGCAAAGAATGAAAAGAATACTTTGAATGAAAAGAATACTTTGGGGATGAAAGGAGGTCAAGCCAGTGAAGGGTACATGAAAATTTGATGTTATTGAAGAATAATGTTAAAAACGAAGGAAAATAAAATTTTAGGGTAAGGGTATTAGTGAGAAATACCAATCTTATTTAAACCACAAGGAATCTAGATCTATGACAAGAAATTAAATTAATTGATAGGTATACTTATAGGGATAAATTTATATTAATTTATATGAATGTGATAAATAAGAATTAGATGTTATTAAAGAGTGTTGTTAAAAACGAAGGAAAGTAAAATTTTGGGATAAATGTAGTAGTGAGAAATACCAATCTTATATAAACTACAAGGAATCTAGATTCATAACAGGAAATTAAATTAATTTATAGGTATACTTTTAGGTATTAATTTTAGGAAAAGAGCTGTAAAAGGGAAATAAAATTATGAAGTTCTCTGTAGTAAAGTACTAATTATATGTTGACTCAATTAAAAAAAATAATTATAATAATATGTAAAATATAAGTGTATATTAATTAGGTTTATAATATTTGAAGGTTCTTCTAATTCTATGATTGCAAGATATAATTAATTCCTGTCGCTTATTTAATAGGATATCCTTAGATTTCATGATTTCAAGAAGTTCCTGGGAGCATAACCTACACTCGTATCTGTTATTTTGATAAGGGGTGGCCCTTTTGAGCACACTCCAGGTCAGGTTGTAATCGATATTCTTCTTTCTATAATTATTAATTATTTCAGCCAAGGATGTTGTATTAGCTAATGCGGCATTTTAAAAACTATGTTTGCGGGTATTAAATCTTACTTTAAATTTGTGTTTTTTTTTACATTTATATGCGTTGTACACACTTATATTTTGTTGTATATTTTTGGTAGTGAAGTAGGAAAATTTGACAGTTGATCTATTTAAAATTTGATGGTATTTATGGTTTGGCGGGAAGTTTTTCTCTAGGATAGTAAAACATTTTTTAGAGATATTATCTTTAATTTGTAGATTAAATGTAGCATTATACCAAGTAACCCGTCTGTTACGGTTTCGATATTATTTTTTATAATTATACGATGTATCAGGATGTTTACTAAGAGAGTTACTATTAGTGAATATATATATAGGTTTAGTTAGATTAACTGATTTAGGTTTTTTAGTCTAATTACCAGGAATTTTGTTAGTAATGTTGTTAACATATATTGGAGTATTAGGATGAATGGTTTTTTGTAAGTCATTATATTTTATGTGAGAAGAAGTAGAGAAATTACGTTTTAGGTTGGTATTTTTGGGTGTAGTATGAGTGGCATTTAGGTGTGGCTTTTTCATTTTGGTGTTTGTTGGTAATATTGGGTTGTATGTTTGAAGTATTATTGGTGCAAGTTATATAGACTAATTTGCTCTAGCTAAAGCCGCTTCTAGCTAAAGCTTCGTTATAAAAGGGCGCATTTTTATCGAATACATCCTGGTTAGATGAAAGGTTAGAGATTCTGAGTGAGATATTATATGCTAGGTTTTTAAGGATAGATCTAGGGTGATTGGATTGTGAGTGTATGTAATGTAAGTTTTGGTTAGGTTTATGGTAAGGTTGGTAGATACCCGTAGATAAGTCTAAAGTTATATCTAGGAAATTGACTATTTTACTGGTGTTTTCAAATGTAATAGTGAGATTGTAATAGTCTTTGAGGAAAGTTCTAATAAGTTTTTTTTTTTTTTCAATTTCTGATAGGCTAAGGTTAGTGGAAAGAAGGAGACAGTCATCACGATATAAACCACCTTTAAGGTGGGGGAAAGATGAATTAATGTTAAATAGAAGAAAGAGGGCCACAATATCGGTAATTTGGGCGGAATCACTAGAGCTCATAGTAATGTCGAAGAGATTACTATATATATATATATATATATATATATATATATATATATATATAATGTATAAAAATCAATACAATATAATTACCTCATTACCAGAGGTTTCCCGAATGAGGCGAATGCGAAAGAAACGTCTTCATTCGTTCGTCAGACGAGGCAATATAAAACATGGCTAAATACTTGGAAAGTCTCATCAAGAAAAGCAAAAAAAAATTATATATAAATATAAAAATATAAACAAAGGAATTACAATAGCCAGATGAAATATATAAAAATCTTTCAAGAAATATAGTTAGGTGTGTGTATAGGTATGTATATACGCTCACAGATGTACATACGTGTGTATGTACAAATGTGTACGTATAGTGAAAAAGTGTGTGTAAATATATATGTTAAGGCTAGTGTATCTGTGTATCTGTAAACTACAGACAGACATGATGTGATTCCCTGTCTGGCAGGTACACATAAAAACAGGGTATTAGATACATTATAAGAATATGAAGACACGCGTATAAACACACCCACACGCACGTACACTTATATGCGGAAGTAAAAGAGGTAAGGGAGTGTAATAATAAAAAGAAAGTATCGTTCTCGATATATTTATAAAAATGGAACAATAATTTAGAAAGAAAAAATTAAAGAAAAGAAGACAAACAAGGTATACGTGTACACACACACATATATCCACAAGAAGCGTATATCTATAAGAAAAATATATATATACACGCAAAAACGTGCAGACAAAAGCGTATGCAAGCACACATACGCACACAGGATGCACATATATACGCATATACGCCTCGCCCCATGTATATCTAAACGCGCGCACGCACGCGACTGTATACACACTCGCACACACACACACACAAAAATATACATGCTTATATACATACGCAGAATTACACATCCATACAATCGGTACGTACACACACACACACATACATGCACTCACGCATATTGACCTGTTTACATGCACACATAAAAATGAGGATGTAAAAAAAAAAATGAGGAAAAAACAAAACAAAAAACATAGATGTAAAAACAGAAATAAAGACACATACACATATATATATATATACACGCACGCGCGCACACACACGGAGGCGTTCGTGTACATATATAGAAAGTATACACACATTAAGGCACTCAGATACCTAGATACAGGGTGTAAAAAGCCTTGTGGATAAGTGAGTACAAATATAAAATTATAAGATTGGCTGCGAAATAACAAAAAATATCTGGAGTGGAAAACGCAAGTGACTTGTGTAATCAGTTAGTGAAGAAAATAGAGGAAAGTGAAGATATTAGGTAAGGGAATCAGAGAATTAAAGGGGGTTATAGGTGGATGTGAAGTAAAAATAAAAATAAAAATAAAAATAAAAATAAAAATAAAAATAAAAATAAAAATAAAAATAAAAATAAAAATAAAAATAAAAATAAAAATAAAAATAAAAATAAAATAAAAATAAAAATAAAAATAAAAATAAAAATAAAAATAAAAATAAAAATAAAAATAAAAATAAAAATAAAAATAAAAATAAAAATAAAAATAAAAATAAAAATAAAAATGAAAGTAAAACAGAAAGGGTAGTCATAAAGAGAATAATAAGAGTTTATGGAGGATAGGTATCTGAAAGTGTGTTAAGTTTATATGAGCTGGAAAGCAGGTGTGATTTCATGTGGGCAACTGGTGAAAATTTCTGTCTTTGTG
Source organism: Eledone cirrhosa (assembly GCA_964016885.1). Lineage (NCBI taxonomy): Eukaryota > Metazoa > Mollusca > Cephalopoda > Octopoda > Eledonidae > Eledone > Eledone cirrhosa. Next base: position 31,413 of record CAXHJY010001532.1, on the reverse strand, counting down.
TTCAGGCAGGTCTTTGGTGATTTAAGATTTTGCAAGATCCAATATTTTTAATTTATGCAGAGCGTGCATTTTCTTGTTCCTCTTGCATATTCTTTAGATTGGTTCAAAATTGACCAATCTAATTTATATTGGATACCTTGGTCTTTCAAATCCCATATTCTGCTAACCAGAGCTGTTGTAAATCTTTTTTCTGGATGTCGAAATGATGCAACATGTGAGTAATAACGCGTTTTGAATTTGTCTTGCGTCATACCCACATATCGTTACATAGAGCACTCTTCACTTCTATGACCTTTTCTGTTTTCTACGGAAATTTCAATACTTATATATATATATATATATATATATATATATATATATATATATATATATATATATATATATATTTAGAAACACACAGATACATGCGGACACACACATATATACATGAATGCATCCGCACCCAACTGTGAGTTAAGGGTGCCAACTTCACCGATGTTGCTCAATGAATGACTGGGACAGACCAATTCAGTTGAACCAGACTGAACCAGTATCAGAGTTAAAAATACATTATGAAGAGAGAAGAAACATTTAGATATAATTAGTAATAAAATGTATCATACCTAAACTGCTCCTAAATTCCTCGACTACGTAGTTTCGTGGCATAAACAAAAACAATATATCAAAGATATAGAGTCCTTGCGAGGTCTGCCGACTTATCAAGAGGATACCTCATTTTACTAGTCTCAAGAACGCGTCTACACGACGTGAGAAAGAATCCCAAAAGGCGGAGAGGGAGATAGTCACGCGATATAACGGTCGAGAAACAGAGCTAAGCCCCTTATAACCACGAAGAATATATATATATATATATATATATATATATATATGAAAACAGGGAGAAAGAGACGATTATGAGGAGGAAAAAAATATTTTTTTCCTTTTTTGTTTCTCTCTCTCTTTTTTCTGGGTTAGAAAATGATTAAAACGAGATGTTTTACTTTGTGTGAGGTGTTAAGGTATTAGTTGATTTATTTATTATTTAACAATGGCATTTATTTATCTATTTATATATTTAATTATTGTCTATTACCGGTTTCAGCATTTATATGCATTATCAAAAGATAGTGAAATGTATTGGTGTGGTGTCGCACATGTTAAACAGAAGGTGCAGAAAGAATAATGTTATTTACAAACAAGGTTTAAGAAGTGAAAAGAAAAAAGAAAAAGGAAAAAAAACGTGCATAATGTGGAACGTAAAAAGTCAATGTGGAAGTAAAAATAATGTGTGTGTGTTTGTGTATTTATGTGTATGTGTATGTATGGATATATATATATATATGTATATATATGTATATATATAAACCCTTCAATATATAAACCTTAAATAAATACTATTCTTAATTCCTTTTTCTTTAATCATAAACATCACCATTCATAAACCTCATTAACTTTTAATTTCAAAATCTTTTTAAATTATCTATTATCTTTCAATGGTTTTTTAATTTCTCTCTGTGAAACAATGTTTTCTCAGTTATAAATGCTATTTCTCTCTCTCTCTATCACTCATTTCTCCTCCTCTCTCATCCTCCCTTCTTATACTCCTCCCCTTTCATCCTTTATTTTCTTTCTTCCTCTTCCTTACCTTTTCCTACCCCCCTCCTTTTTTCCCAATCTCATATATCCATCTCACTTTATTTTTCATATGTTGATTTAACACTTCACTGCTCGCAAGTGCTTTTTAAGCTTCATATCATGTCTCCCTATTCTATCTGATGAGAACGCCAATATCATCCCATGAATATATTTGTTTTTGAAATGCGCATAATAAAATACTTGGAACTCTTTTAACCATCTTTTGATCTTATATTATATATATATATATATATGTGTGTGTGTGTGTGTGTGTGTGTGTGTGTGTGTGTGTGTGTGTGTGTGTGTGTGTGTGTGTGTGTGTGCGTGTGTGTTTATATACTTTTATATTTATTATTCGTTTTTTCCTTTTCTTCTTCCTCCAGCCTCACTTTCATATTTATTATATTTTTGTTTTTCAAATCCACGTTCAATAAATACACCAGGATTTTTTCATTCTGATGACTGTAAGCAAATTTGTTTGCTTTCAAGAAACCACTGGTAAACGGAATAATTATCTTATGTTGTTTATTACATAACTAATAAGCTCTGTAACCTACATAGAGCACTCTTTTTTCCTGGACCTTTCCGACGGAATTACTTCATTTATATATATATATAAATAAATCATCATCATCATTTAACGTCCATCCTCCATGCTAGCATGGGTTAGACGGGAGCTGTCCACTTGTATAGGACTATATTGCAGGTTTTCTACGGCTGGATGCCCTTCCTAACACCAACCACATTTACAATGTGGACTGGGAGCTTTTTACCGTGTTACCTACACGACCACATTACAGCGTGGACTGGATGTTGTGGTACTAACATAACTTTACAGAGAAAGGGTGGTGTTGTCAGGAGTGGGAGGATGGAGTAGGGGTAGTGCGTTGAGGTGTATGTTTGGTTTTATATATATATACATATAAATATATATACATACATATATATATACAAATATATATATATATATACAAATATATATATATACATACATATATATAGAAATATATATATACATACATATATATACAAATATATATATATATACATATCATCATCATTATCATCATCATTTTACGCCCGCTCTTCTCTGCTTGCAAGGGTGGGACGGGTCTTATTCAGTACAGCATCTCTCCACTTGTCACGGTCCTTCGTCATCGCCACCGTGAGCTTCAGCGATCTGAGGTCTGTTCTCACCACCTCCGCCCATGTTTTTCGTGGTCTACCTCTACCACGTCTTCCTTCAGCTGGCATTTCCTGGCACTTCTTCACCCATCGGTCATCCTCCATGCGCATCACATGTCCACACCACCTCAGTCTCCCCTCCCGCACACCATACCCTATCCCTCTCAGACACAGTTTCTCTCTCAAGACATTCATGCTGGGTCGGTCACGCACATTGACACTGCACATCCAACGGAGCATGCCTGCCCAACTCTCCCCAGCCGTCGCATATCCTCCGCAGTTGCCGCTCATGTCCCACCACCATGCAGCATCGCGCTTCCCACACAGGCATCATATAACCGGCCTTTCGTACGCAGGGAAAAACCCTTCTTCGTCAGCAGAGGAAGCAGCTCCCTAAACTTCTTCCAACCCGGCCTTATTCTAGATACTATGGCCTCGGAAACCCCCACCCTCTCCCATGCTAATCTGATCTCTTAGGTACCGGAAGCTATCCACCACTTCTATAGCACCCGCCTGCATTTGAAAAATGTGTCTATCAATGCGACTTCTACTGTCTGATTTCCCTGTATATCTACTGCATACGTATTGCTCCCTACCTGTTGGTTTGCCTGCTATCCCGCTACATCTCTTGTGTACCCAGGATCTGCATTGTGTGCATTTTATAGAATTTATGCCAGTTCCTTTTCTGCATATCGAACATGGCCATTTCCCTCACGGAATCAGAGTTTTGTCCTCTTTTCTACTCATCAACACTTTTGTCTTAGCTAGGTTCACTCTCAGTCCTCTTGCTTCCAACTGCTGTTTCCATAGCCAGAATTTATTCTCTAGCTCCTTTACTGATTCTGCTATAAGACCCAGATCGTCAGCATAGAGAAGTTCCCATGGACAGCCAGTCTTAAACTCCTCTGTTATGGCTTGGAGGACTATAATGAATAAGAGCGGGCTGAGGACCAAACCTTGATGTACTCCTACTTGTATCTGGAATTCCTCACTAAACTCCATTCCTACCCTCACTTTACTGAGAGTACCTCTGTACAAAGTTTGCACTCTCCTCACAAGCCATTCCTCAACACCTAGCTTCCTTAGGGACCACCAGATGACAGATCGGGGTACCCTATCAAAGGCCTTCTCTAGGTCAACAAAGGCTAAGTAGAGTGGCTTATTTTTCTCTAAGAACCTCTCTTGCAATTGTCTCACCAAGAAGAGGGCATCTGTTGTACTCTTCCCAGGCACAAAACCAAACTGCATCTCATCTAGTTTGACCCTTTCTCTAATTAGTTGTGCTAATATCCTTTCTGCCACTTTCATCACCTGATCCATCAGTTTTATACCCCTATAATTGCTCCTCTCCAGAGCATCCCCTTTACCTTTGTAGCAATTTATGAGAATACTGCTGCACCAGTCTTTGGGTATGACACCACCATATATAGCCTGATTGATGATGCGTGCAACCAGTTTAGTGCCTACGTCTCCTGATGCCTTCAGCATCTCAGCAACTATCCCCGATGGTTCAGTAACCTTACCATTTTTCATTTCCTTAATCGCCTCTTGGACCCTATATTCGTCAATCTCAATAGCTGGCCCCTCTGTCAGATCTACTGAGAGTAATTTCTCTCTCTCCCATTCGTTCTCCACATTCATCAGTCTCTCATAATGACATTTCCAGGCCTCCTTTTTCTGATCATTGGTGACACTAAGTACACCGGCATCATTTCGGACACATTTATCTCCAACAACATCCTGATTTGCATTGACACACTGCTTTGCAATGTGGAACACTGCACGCCTCTGATCTTCCCATCGCAGAACATTGGCAAACCTCCTACTCTCAGCTTCCCTGCGTGCTAAGTACACCTGACGTCTAGCTTCTCTCTTAGCGGCTGTTTATTCTTCCCTACTCCCACCCTTTTTCCAAGCCTTCCATGATAGTCTTTTGTCTCTAATGGCCTTATCTACTGTGCTGTTCCACCACCAGGTCACTCTCTGTCTGGTTGGAGCTCTGCTCCAGCCACAAGTTCCATCAGTAAGTTGTCATGTAAGAAATTCCAGTTATTATCTATGTCATACGTCTCTAAATCGTCTTCTTTTTAGTCACACACAGCTTGAAGGGGTTTCCTAAATTTGTATTTTAGTGAAAGGTCTTTTAGCTTCCAGACCTTTCTTCTCCACACCTTTCTGTATGTCTCATTCCATTCTCATTCCATCTCTTGCTTACTGAGATATCACTAACGACTAACCTATGCTGTGGGGGTACATTTTCCCCCAGGGTATGCCTTGGTATTAGACACTATCAGCCTGTTCTGCTGCCTAACTAGTAAGAAGTCAATCTGGCTTATGTGCTCGCCAGATTTGTAGGTTATTAGGTGGTTGGCATGTTTCTGGAAGTTTGTGTTGCAAATAGTCAGTGTACTTGCATCACAAAATTCAAGAAGTCTCACTCCTTCTTCATTTCTTGAGCCGTAACCGTGCCCACCATGTACCCCAGTGTAACCATCCTGGAGCTGTCCAACATGACCATTGAAGTTCGGAAAAAACGAAGATAATACATCATTATCGGTTATACCATTTACGGGGTTTTGTCTTTGCGTGTATTGTTCTCATTGCTCCACATAATGACGTATTATCTTCGTTGTTTCCGTTCATTGCCAGAGAACGTCTCCATGAACCACCTAATAGAATATTAGTCTACGACTTCATTTATACCATAAACGTGGTTTTGTCTTCGCGTGTAATTGTTTAGACTGCACCAAATAATGACGTATTATCTTCGTTTTTTTCCGTTCTTTGCCAGGGAACGTTACCACGAACCAAAGTATCGTCTTCCTGTCATCCTTCGGTTGCAACGTTTTTTTGTAATATTTACTTCTGTGTTCACAGATTGACTATTTTAGTTTCAGAAGATCCGGTTGAGGGTGAAAGCAGCGATTCTTTGCTTAAACTTTAATCTGTTATTTTAATAAATATATATACATACATATATATACATACATATATATACATACATATATATACATACATATATATACGTATATATACATACATATGTATACAAATATACAAATATATATATATACATATATATATATATATTTGTATATATATATACATATATATATATATATATATATATATATATATATATATATATATATATATATATATATATATATATATATATATATATACAAATATATATATATATACTAATATATGTATATATATAGAAATATATATATATACAAATATATGTATATATATACAAATATATATACATATATACATATATATACATATATATATATATACGTATACATATATATATATACATATATATATACATATACATATATATATATACATATATACATATATAAATAAATATTATATATATATACATATAAATATTATATATATATATACAAATATATATATATACATATATACATATACATATATATATATATATATATATATATATATATATATATATATATATATATATACATATATATATACAAATATAAATATAAATATATTACACAAAGAGAAGTGTGTTACACAGTGAGATGTGTGTAAAGAATTATTACAAGTGATTTTTACCGTTACTGTATGGAGAACAATACCTACAGGTTTAGTAATTAATTAGAAAAAAACTAAGGCAGAATCAAATCTCTGAATTAGAGTTTTAAATTACCAACCTTATAACTATAAGTTTGCTGATACGAATCTCGCTTCGTTTCACCACTGATATGTGTAGTATAACAGGTCACAGGATCCTCAGTCAGCAAATGTGGATGCTGTTCACGACACATCTAACCTCATGGATAGAGAGAAAGCTAATATACACGCTGCCCAGAGTAGGGCGAAATCACGTGTTATTTGCATAAAATAACGGCTCTCATGGATTGGGGAAAATGCTAGAAATATAGTTGAAAATACAGTTGAAAATTGCAAACTTGACTGTCACCACATATTATGAACCTGAAGATTGCGAAAGCATGAAATTACTTGTTCAATTAACACTTAGAATTTAATATTCTATCATACTATTTCATTATAATACCATTATAAATTTTAAAGGATTGTAAATAAAACGAGTAAATCAGACAAAGTTGGAATTCCTCTTATTAATATAATCTTCTATACACAATCATACACACCCGCGTACATTTATATATATATATATATATATATATATTATATATATATATATATATATTATATATATATATATATGTGTATTATATATATATATATATTATATATATATATATTATATATATATATATTATATATATATATACATAAATATTATATATATATATACATAAATATTATATATATATATACATAAATATTATATATATATAAATATTATATATATATATAAATATTATATATATATATATACATAAATATTATATATATATATATAAATATTACATATATATATATATATATATATAAATATTATATATATATATGTATATATATATATATATATTATATATATATATATATAAATATTATATATATATATATACACACACATATATATATATATATATATATATATATATATATATATATATATATATATATATATATATATATATTATATATATATATATATATATATATATACATATATATATATATATATACACATAATATATATATATATTATATATATTATATATATATGTATATGTATTTATTATATATATATATATATATAAATATATATATATATATATATATATATATATATATATATATATATATATATATATATATATATATATATATATAATATATATATATATATATTAATTCCAAATATTAACAAAATAGATATTCTTGTGATCAATTATATTTTATTATACATATTCTATATTATTTTTATAACCTGCCTTTTTTAGCGCACCATTGTAATATCCTGCATTTCCATCGCAAGATTTGCGAATCATAAATGCTCATTCTCGAATTCTAATAGGAAGTCTTCGACTTCTTTATCACAGCCTATATGGTCATTAAAAGACAAAAATTTAAAATACTCGATCTTTTGGATGAAGCTTTGTAATAGTGGAGTTTATGTCAACTCTTGTATATCAAATAACTGCAGGCTCTGTACAAAGGAAACCCTATTAATAATTAATAATTATGAAAACTTAATTAACAAAAAAAAGTGAATTATTCTCAAACTACCTTCATAAAGCTTTGTCTACATTCCAAGCCTCGCAAAAAGTCAGGAAAAAACAGTAAACAATCAGGCCTGATTTTCGACGTCTATCATCAACTGTTGAACATATAAGTCATAACGGTTTATAAAACTTTAATAATGCTTTATCTTCTAATCATTTATAATAGAATTAATGTTTGAATGAATGACACTTGTTTGATAACTTGTTTACTTGATAGATATGCATACCCTATGGCTTTTGGGGATATTTTTAACTTTGATGCAGATCTCTTTATTTTTCTGTCTCTGTTTTAAATATATAGTTTAGATATCTAACCTGTAAATTTATTGATTTTAATTTGAACTGTGGATCACTCATGTGTTTACATATTTTATATATATATATATATATATATATATATATATATATATATATATATATATATATATATATATATATATATAAAGTGAGGTTTTTTTTACAAAATGAAAAATAACCGAGGTGCCCTACACGAGTGAAAGTATAAAGAAAAAGAGATGAAATCGAAAATGCAACTGGAGTCTTATTGTTTTAAAAAATATATATATTTATTTGGTTCCTTTACCGGTTTCGCAGTTCTTCTGCTTTTCAAAAGGTGAGTTGAGAGGGAGGATCTGTGGTTTTTCTCACATCTGATGTGAGAAAAACCACAGACCCTCCATCTCAACTCACCTTTTGAAAAGCAGAAGAACTGCGAAACCGGTAAAGGAACCAAATAAATATATATATTTTTTTTAAAAATAAGACTCCAGTTGCATTTTCGGTTTCATCTCTTTTTCTTTATATATATATATATATAACTCCAGTTCCCCAGTGAATTAACAACCCAGCAAGGAACTGGGCATATCAGAGTATTGACAATATCATACACCTAAACAACATATGTACTTGTCTATACCATACTAATTCAAACTGCCTGAAGAGGTCACAGCCAAAGATGGCTGTCACTGAAATATATATAGCAGTAATAAACGAAGCTAAATTTTAATCATTTGACTTTTATTTAACTTTATTTTATATATATATATATATATATATATATATATATATATATATTACTCATTTTGAGATGGTTTTGGGGGACTCAGAAAGTTGGATTTGCGCTTTGCTTTTTTATGTATATTTAACAAACCACAATAGCTGACAAATATGGGTTTATTTCTCCACTGAACTGGAGGTAAAACTACTAACAATGATTATAATCGCTATTTTTTTAATTAAATGTATACCGTTTCATTAATACCTAGTATATCAATATATAGTTTGTACAAATATCTTTATCTAGTGTAATAACATAATCGTAGTTACATTTATATAAAACTACTAACAAAGTTTATAATTGTTATTCTTTATTAAATGTATACCGTTTCATTAATACCTAGTATATCTATATATAGTTTGTACAAATATCTTTTTCTAGTGTAATAACATAATCGTAGTTACATTTATATAAAACTACTAACAATGATTTTATTATTCTTTATTAAATGTATACTGTTTCATTAATACCTAGTATATCTCTATATATAGTTTGTACAAATATCTTTATCTAGTGTAATAACATAATCGTAGTTACATTTATATAAATAATTTAAACACCCAAATGATATTATTATAAGTGTTTGGTTTCCCCGGAAGGTCGAACTTATATAATCATTTACTTAATACAATATATGAACAAATAATAAATCATATTCTTGGTATATTATGATCAATACTCACATATATATAGCTGAAAACTCTGACCTCTTTAAGTTTAATTATAAGACCTGTTAATACTTTAGGCACTCTAACTAGTTAACAATAAATTATATTATATTATAGAAACTGTTGTCAATATTATAAGTAATTTTGGTAAAGATTACTTTGTGGGGATATTCAACATTATATGTATATTTTCTTTCTTTCGCGGGTCTCGTAAATCCTTTAAATTTGTCTTCATAACATTTGAATTTTAGAAATTTAACATACTTATATTATAATATTAATACAAATACCCATCAACTTTTAAAACATAAAATTTGATTCTTTACCCTGAAATAACATAAATTAAATATTTTGAAAATTAACCCCAACTCTATATGAATATGTGTATGTATAAACTTGAGCATAAATTACTCCCCTTTGTCTCTCTCTCTCTTTATTTATCTTTCATTTGTCTTCTCAAGCTAAATACTAAATAAGTTATAACATCAGTTACGTCTTCCTCTATGCTTTCCTCTCCCCCATATTTCTCTAGTAGTTTTTTAAATATTAAAAATTCTATAACTGTTATATTGATGCCATGTATTTCTTAAAATATATTACTCACACTCTCTCTATTGATTGTATTACGTTTTCTCATGTTCGCAATATTAGGGTATCAATATTGAGTTTTCTCATAAGTTAATCACTACCTTGATTAAATCTTAACCATCTACCATGTCAGGGTATGTCATGTATCATTTTATTTTATCTGATGAGGACGTACTGTTGAACTTAATTCGGTACCTCTGAAATATGTATAATAAAATATAATTGATCACAAGACTATCTAATTTGTTAATATTTGGAATTAATATTAATAACTCTGGAAAATATTACTGTAGAGTGCTTCCAATCTATTGTAAAACACATTCTTTGATGTACTCATTTAATCTTGTTTAACTCTTATATATATATATATGTATATATATATATATATATATATATATATATATATATATATATATATATATATATATATATATATATATATATATATATATATATATGTGTGTGTGTGTGTGTGTGTGTGTGTGTGTGTGTGTGTGTATAATATATAATATAAGCAGCGATTCTGTGCTTAAACTTTCATCTGTTATTTTAATAAATATATATTATATATATATTATATAAAATTATATTATGTATATATATATATATATATTATATATATATAATATATGAAATATGAAATATATGAAATATAAGAATCAAAGAACTGTTCAAAACATTATTGTGCTTACAGCTGTTTCCTCCAAACCGAGGTTTGGATTCTTCGGAGCAATTTATTAATGCATGGACAGTTATATGACCTCCTTTTCAGCCGAGAGACATACCAATACATATTCAAACATTGATACATATTCAAACATTGTGGGTCAACATTCATTACAGAATTTAGAGTGGCAGTACACACTTTGAGATTACATTTATATTAATAGGTACAATCAAAAATCAAGGATATAGGTTAAAGTACAACATGAAGATAAGTGGTTATATAGTGCAAATGTTATATGTGTGGCACGCATGTGCGTCTTGTTTATATAGTGTGGCAGAGAGATATGTGTGGTAGAGGCACTTAGGTGGGTAAATAAGAGTGTTAGGTTGGTAGATCTGGTGGCAAAGTCTTTATATGATTGATATAGTCTGTGTGTGGAGAAATATTATAAGCATTAAAGATAGTGCAAGCATTAAAAGTGTTATAAGTATTGTAGATGCGCAGCGCAGGGATGTCAAGTAATTCATGTACTTCGGCATTTACATGGTCAAGGGAGTGTATATTTCGATTATATGCCTTTCACATAATCCACGACAATCCAGTTAGAGATCGTAGTCTGGTGTTCTTTAGTTCGATACAGGAGGTTGTTACGTTTCGAGAAACGCCATTGAATACCGGAAGTGTGTGTGTGGCTAAGGGGAGTTAATGCATGCGGGGAGGTAACTCTGGGGTTTCTATATCTAGCCATTAAAATGTGTCCCAATATAGACCCTAAATTCTATGGTGAGGTGCACCTTCCAAGAGAGACTTTTAAAGCATATAGTGTACTAACTATAGAGTAGTATAACTAAATTATGCTGAAGGTGATCATATTATTATTAAGGTGGATTAACCCATCTTAAGGTGCTACAAATGGAAATTATAGATGATGAGCGAGGATTCTAAATTAATGATCTCTGTGGTTGTAGTCTGCTCATATGACCAGGCGCGGTGATTGCAGGATTGCTTCAGGACCCAATGATCTCTGGTAAGATCTGGGTCATCGCTTGCTACATTGGATGTCGAAAGGTAATCGTCCCCAGGCAGGCCAAAGGTCAATCCGCAGTCCTCGCGACCCCTCTCTGACCGTCAGATCATCCATATACGTACAACCCGCACGGCAGTTGCATTGCATTCACTCACTGCGCTCAGCAGCCCGGTCCTACTGGTCAACAGCGCTACTCGATTAAATCATTTTACATCTGTCTAAGGAAGGTGTTTCCTCTGCCCAACACCATCCAACCGATCAATTCATGCTCAAATTACCCTTAGAGCGGTGTAGTGCCGTCCAAGTGGGTGGATGTTGTCACACCTGCCGTAGAGGTATAAATGGGTATTTTCCCTGCGAAGGGTTCCAGAGGGATGTCGTTGTTTGTGTTATAATGGATCAGCTAGTGTTGGGTATGTAGTATAGGGTGTGTCTCTGGTGTTTGATGCTAGATGTGGTGTTAGGTTCCAGTCCGACATTGCCATATATAGGGCTTAAAGTTTTGGAAGGAATGTCTGAGGCGGTGCTGGCAAGTTGCAAACACCTCAGATTTTTTGTTAAGTAGGTTACGGTTGGAGAAGATAATATTGTGTGTCTCTAGTATACAGAGGTTACAGAATTTATTAGGTGGTTTGTACGAGGTCGCGCTGCCTATCACTTCCCATTTGAGTGTGTATGGTTTATTTTTAGATTTTAGATAGTGTATGTAGCTAGAAAGTGAGGTGGAGTTGGCTAGGCTGTGCTTTTTGAACGAGTGGATGTGCGAGTTATATCTGATTTTGAAGCAGTTAGAAGTGGAGCCTACATAGGTTTCTGAAGAGTTATTAGTCGTGACTGTGCATGAGTATACGACATCCTTGGTTAGGCATTTTTTATCTAAAGGGCAGGTTCTATTAGTTCTACAGTTACAATTATTCTGTGCGTTAGTCCGCTGGTTATAATGCAATGCGGAAGTCTGTGTGGTGGATATAGGATTTTGGGTGTTCGGGTTGACAACCCTGGTGTTATTACTTATACTAGTGTTATTTCTATTGTTACTGCCGTTGCTATTGTTGCTTGCTACAGTGGTATTTAGAGGGTCTGCATCCCGTTGTGATTTTGTTTGTTGGAAGTAAGAACTAATTTTACTATTATTGCTGCTAGCTATGTGGTATGCTAAGTTAGGCGTCGTAGAGTATGAGATTTTAATGGTGTTTTTGTTTAAGAGGTTGTGGTACTTGTGTCCTAGAGGGAAGTTTTTATCTAGTAGTGAGAAGAAAGCCCTATGTATGTTGGTGGAGACATTTAGGTTGAAAGGAGGGTTGAAAAATGTATTATTTCTTCTTCTATTTTTGCTTTTAGTGTTTGGTGTGTTGCTTCCTCCTAAGGCCTCACAGTAGTTTCCATGGTAATGGTTACTTCCGGTGGCACCCTCCGCTTTGGTGTACTTGTGGTTGCTATTCCTATTATTAGATTTCCTCATGGACATGTTGTGCGAGATGATGTTGTAGCTATGTGTTTTCTTAGGTAGGAACTCAATTTCTATATTATGGCCGGAGCTAGCTAATGCTTGATTGTAATATTGTGAGTTTTTGCTAAATATGTTTGCGTCATAGGACAGACTAGAGATTCTATTGGACACCCCCTTAGAGATAGAGTTTAATATTGATCTAGGGTGATTAGACTTGGTATCTACGTAAATAAGTTTCTCATTAGGCTTATGGAAAGGTGTATATATTTTTGAGTCTAGGTATAGTGTGGCGTCTAGGAAGTTAACATTTTTAGTGTTTTTGTCCATGGTGATACTAAGGTTAAAGTTTTTGAATGTCTTATGCAGTTGTTTTCTAGTTCTTTCTATATTAAATTTTTTATATTCTATGAGTAGAAGTGCATCTTATATTTTTTATATTCTATGAGTAGAAGTGCATCTTAAATTTTTTATATTCTATGAGTAGAAGTGCATCTTATATTTCATATAACTGCTCTGTAAATCATCTGATGTTTTTACATTGAGCTACTTAACTTACTGGTAATAAGGTAGTAATACATTACTGCCAACCACTATTTAGGGTGTGTGTAAAATACTTACAACTGCTTAAGGTTTTGCGTTTACATAACCATAAATAGTATAACTAATACTATATATATAATATATATATTTATTATATATATATATTTATTTATTATATATATATATATTTATTTATTATATATATATATATATATATAATATATATATATATATATATATATAATATATATATATATATATATATATATATTATATATATATATATTATATATATATATTATATATATATATATCATATATATATATATATACATATTTATTATATATATATATATATATATATTATATATATATATATATTATATATATATATATTATATATATATATATATACATATTTATTATATATATATATATATTTATTATATATATATATATATTATATATTACGGAGGAAATGTGGTAAGGAACCAGGTGGACCATAACGCACCAAAGTGCTCAATACTTAGGGTAGTAGAGTGGGTAATAGGAACGAGTAGGACCCCGACGGTTGAGCTCAAGCCGTTTCGACGGCTAATTCTGGACTAAATGAACATTTTTATCCTGGTATTTGAATAGCCGAGCTTCTCAAGGGGTAATTCCATATATGGTAAAAGTGTTTGTCACAAGGATTGGTCAAAATTTTGTTGTTGAGACATAATAATTCAATGATGGCAATTTGTGGAGGGAAGGGGTAGCTGAACCTGCCAGTAGGAGTAAAAGGGAGAGGGGGTGGAGGAGACCCATTCATGCGTTGATAGTGCCGACTACAGCTGGGCATGAGGTCAAAGAAGATACTAGGGAGGGGGAGGGGGAGTAAGTCGAAACGATAAGTAGAACGATATGGGGTAAGTATATAGAAAAATACCGAGTGTTAAAAAGCAATTAAAAGTAAAGAATAATAAACAATATCTGGTTACTACGACCTAAGTCTCTCACTGGTACAGCTAGGCTAAAGAAAGGTATACTAGGTGGGACGGAATAATAATGGGACCCTTTTAAGAGGTATAAGTAATAAACCGAATATATCTTACGGTGACGGGTCAATTTGATAAGGAAAATTAATTCAGAACACCCCCCCCCCTCCCCAATAAAAACTGATATACGAGAAATTAAAGCAAAGATACCACTAAGAAATATAAAAAGCACGGAAAAGGGGCAGCGGTCGGATAAGAGGGCAAGTATCCGGGGTCTAACACATCTGCTATAAAAAGCGGAGTCGGCCAAATCTATCATAGAATAGGGAAAGGGGTGGGGGTACTGGGGCTACAAAGGACCGAGGCGCTGCCTCGGGTGGGCGAGAAAAAGACGACAAAGAAAGAGAACTGGGGTGGAAGAACTAGGGAGGGATGGGGGAAGAAGGAAATATAGAGGAAGCGATAAAAAGATTTAAAAGAAGATCTTACGTCTAACCTTTGCAAGCAGGGGTTACCCATTACAAAATTACTTATCAAATTTTACTTATACTCCGTACGAGCTTTTATGTAGCTCGCACTAGAACTTTTGTATTGTGGCGGCACCCTTAGAGATAGTAGTAGTATTCTTTTCCGGGACTCTGAATTATTATTTCGTATTAGTTTACTTGTTTGCACTGGGTGGTTGCTGGCCTTGTGTCTGGGGTAGAAACCTTTATTTTTTTATTTAGTGGTAATTTCTTTAGTATCTTGGCCCCTCACTTGTTGACCCGTCACCGTAAGATATATTCGGTTTACTTATACCTCTTAAAAGGGTCCCATTATTATTCCGTCCCACCTAGTATACCTTTCTTTAGCCTAGCTGTACCAGTGAGAGACTTAGGTCGTAGTAACCAGATATTGTTTATTATTCTTTACTTTTAATTGCTTTTTAACACTCTCGGTATTTTTCTATATACTTACCCCATATCGTTCTACTTATCGTTTCGACTTACTCCCCCTCCCCCTCCCTAGTATCTTCTTTGACCTCATGCCCAGCTGTAGTCGGCACTATCAACGCATGAATGGGTCTCCTCCACCCCCTCTCCCTTTTTCTCCTACTGGCAGGTTCAGCTACCCCTTCCCTCCACAAATTGCCATCATTGAATTATTATGTCTCAACAACAAAATTTTGACCAATCCTTGTGACAAACACTTTTACCATATATGGAATTACCCCTTGAGAAGCTCGGCTATTCAAATACCAGGATAAAAATGTTCATTTAGTCCAGAATTAGCCGTCGAAACGGCTTGAGCTCAGCCGTCGGGGTCCTACTCGTTCCTATATTATATATTATATATATATATATTTATTATATATATATGTATATATATATTAATACAGGAGGGAAGAAAAAATGGCTTCACTTGTGCTTTCAACAAATTTATTTTCTTCACAAAATCCAAAAAGAATTTTTTTCCGGATTAGAAAAAACATTTTTTTCTTAAAAAAAATTATTTTATAAATTAAGTAGGTCTTAGGAGTTCTTGGTTAACGTAGGAGGTATTGTTTCGTTTTTAGAACGACCTATCACGCTGAGGTGCGCTTGTCAAACTGATGTGTATGTGGTGTGTTGTTCTATATATAGGGATTTAACATGTCTGTGGTGTGGTGGGGGTTTTTCTCTCCCCCTTTTAATAAGTGTATGGGTGTAGGTGTGTTGAAAAAGTGTTAATAGCAGTAATGAGTTGAGACGGTGAGTAGGGTTGGGTGGGGAGAAATGTAGCAAGTGCGGCCTGCCCCGGTTATTCTCGAAAAATTCGTTTATTCAGGGGATTCCTTTGTGTTGAGAATGGTCACTGGAAAGCCTTGAGGAGTGAAAACCTAGCAGACACATACGAAATATGGCGTAGCAAGGAACCAGTTATCCTCCCGAGAAAATTCCGAATTAAAGAAATACCATCGGAATCAAAGGAAGAAACTGCAACAAGACTAAATCTAGCACTCCAAACACTTGAGACCGAAATCACCCTACTCCGCCTAAGAGTGCCAAAATTCAAAGAGAAATTTGAAAAATGCGACACCACCATCCAAGAGGAAATAAACAAAAGAAGCAGCGGCAATGTACGTGAAAAACTCCTTAACCTATGGCAGACAGATACAACTAGAGAGGAGTTAAAATCAAAGAAAATCTTGGAGTCAAGAACTCAATGGCTTCAAGAATATGAAGATAACTATGGGAAAGACCAAATAAAACCCAGAAAACAAACCCATAGGAAACCCCAGAACTCAGGAAAATACAACAACACAAGAAATGAAGCACCCACACACAATAAACCAACAACAACCAGATATTGGGTAACCCCAAACACACAACTACATACAGACCCAATACTCAACACCAGAACCAGATACAACCACTGCCATAACACCAAGAACAATTACCGGAGACAAAATCAAAGACACATGAATACTGAACGAAACAACAGAAGAACCAGAACCCCATACAGCAACGACCACGCAAGAGTCTATCGCCCAACCAGTTACCGGCATGAAGTTCCGGCGGGCCAAAGGTTTCACCACAACAGAAACACCCCTATCCCAAATGGCACCCATTTTTTAGGACTAGGGGCCTCGCACCAAATGAAAGAAAAAAAGAAAAAAGCACCACCTTTCAAGTGGCACCTGACGAGAAAGAACCAATCGAACCAAAAATAATCAATATATCAGCCAAAAATTAACACAACCAGAAATACAACTGTTAGAAAATGGACTGAAGTTCACTCCCATTCCGAAAGCAGATACAGCCGATGTTATAAAAGACACAGAAGAATACTGTCGAAAATTACGCTTAGGAGAATTCTTCCAGGGTGTACAATGCGAGGAAGAATCACTGGTGAAAAACAAAAAGAACTTCACACCCCCGCAAAATAGAGATAAATACCTGGAGGAATACATAACCTGCCTTCGCCGATCAGCACGTACAAATACGGCCGAGACGAAACACAAACGCAACATCCCTACAGACCAACTACTAGCATTGAACAAGCTACAAAGGGATTCCTCAATAATAATAAAAGAAGCGGACAAAGGTGGAACAATCGTCATCATGGACACAAACCACTACAAAGATATGGTTCTAGCACACTTGAATGACGAAAACTTCTACAGGAAAATCACTAAAAACGAAGAAAGGAAATCGAGGAACCAAATAGGCAAACTAACAACAAAGTACCAAAACAACCTAACACCAAAAGAAGTAGATTACCTAACCAACTTCGAAATAAAAACCAGCAATTTCTATGGATTACCAAAAATTCACAAATCCATAGAAATCCAAAACAACATAAAAGGGAAAAAATACATCTTACATCGAAGCACCAAAACCGACAGACTTAAAATTACGCCCCATTATTGCTGGCCCAGCCTCAAGCACACAACGTCTTAGCAACCTATTAGACATCATACTCAAACCCCTATGTAAAAAAGTTCCAAGCTACATCAGAGATGATATGGAATTCCTTAACTATATCCCCCAAAAAGTACACCAGGATACAATCCTAGTCAGTTTTGATGTAATAAGCCTGTACACTAACATCCCACACGACCTAGGGATTGAAGCTGTGGACTTCTGGATTACAAAACACTCAAGTCACATTTCAGAAAGATTCCCCAAAGAATTCATCTTGGAAGGACTTAAATTAGTATTGGAAAACAACCACTTCCTCTTTGACAACGAACTTTATCTACAAATAAAAGGAACAGCCATGGGTACCAAAGTGGCCCCTACATATGCAACGCTCGTTATGGGTCACTTAGAGGCAAAATTATATTCCCAACTACAGATAACATTCAGTCACGACTTCGCCTTCTACATTAATAAAAACTGGAAACGTTACCTAGATGACTGCTTCATCTTCTGGAACAGAAGCCAAACAGACATACAAAAATTTTATTCG